>CM032447.1:251171398-251189689 GCA_019049505.1 Pachyrhynchus sulphureomaculatus
TTCGTCCCGTTTGTCCCACACAGTCATCACAATTAAGTTCATGTATATCCGACTTTCCATATTTGTTAGATCTTTCTTTGTTATATCTTATAACTTATTAAGGCTATTGTTGATTTTGTTACTAATACCACCAACATAGTAGAGTGCCTGTGTTCTTGTAATCTTTGTTGTAGGCTCAGTCCCGTTTGTCCCACATAGACAGCGTCACAGTCATCACAATTAAGTTCACGTATACTCGATTTTCCAATTTGTTAGATCTTTCTTTGTTATTAACTAAATATCTTATAAGTTATTAAGGCTATTGTTGATTTTGTTACTAATACCACCAACATAGTAGAGTGCCCGTGTTCTTGTAATCTTTGTTGTAGGCTCAGTCCCGTTTGTCCCACATAGACATCGTCACAGTCATCACAATTAAGTTCACATATACTCGATTTTCCAATTTGTTAGATCTTTCTTTGTTATTAACTAGATATCTTTTAACTTATTAAGGCTATTGTTGATTTTGTTACTAATACCACCAACATAGTAGAGTGCCTGTGTTCTTGTAATCTTCGTTGTAGGCTCAGTCCCGTTTGTCCCACATAGACAGCGTCACAGTCATCACAATTAAGTTCACATATACCGGATTTTCCAATTTGTTAGATCTTTCTTTGTTATTAACTAGATATCTTATAACTTATTAAGGCTATTGTTGATTTTGTTACTAATACCACCAACATAGTAGAGTGCCTGTGTTCTTGTAATCTTTGCTGTAGGCTCAGTCCCGTTTGTCCCACATAGACAGCGTCACAGTCATCACAATTAAGTTCACATATACTCGATTTTCCAATTTGTTAGATCTTTCTTTGTTATTAACTAGATATCTTATAATTTATTAAGGCTATTGTTGATTTTGTTACTAATACCACCAACATAGTAGAGTGCCTGTGTTCTTGTAATCTTTGTTGTAGGCTCAGTCCCGTTTGTCCCACATAGACAGCGTCACAGTCATCACAATTAAGTTCACGTATACTCGATTTTCCAATTTGTTAGATCTTTCTTTGTTATTAACTAGATATCTTATAACTTATTAAGGCTATTGTTGATTTTGTTACTAATACCACCAACATAGTAGAGTGCCTGTGTTCTTGTAATCTTGGTTGTAGGCTCAGTCCCGCTTGTCCCACATAGACAGCGTCACAGTCATCACAATTAAGTTCACATATACTCGATTTTCCAATTTGTTAGATCTTTGTTTGTTATTAACTAGATATCTTATAACTTATTAAGGCTATTGTTGATTTTGTTACTAATACCACCAACATAGTAGAGTGCCTGTGTTCTTGTAATCTTGGTTGTAGGCTCAGTCCCGCTTGTCCCACATAGACAGCGTCACAGTCATCACAATTAAGTTCACATATACTCGATTTTCCAATTTGTTAGATCTTTCTTTGTTATTAACTAAATATCTTATAAGTTATTAAGGCTATTGTTGATTTTGTTACTAATACCACCAACATAGTAGAGTGCCCGTGTTCTTGTAATCTTTGTTGTAGGCTCAGTCCCGTTTGTCCCACATAGACATCGTCACAGTCATCACAATTAAGTTCACATATACTCGATTTTCCAATTTGTTAGATCTTTCTTTGTTATTAACTAGATATCTTTTAACTTATTAAGGCTATTGTTGATTTTGTTACTAATACCACCAACATAGTAGAGTGCCTGTGTTCTTGTAATCTTCGTTGTAGGCTCAGTCCCGTTTGTCCCACATAGACAGCGTCACAGTCATCACAATTAAGTTCACATATACCGGATTTTCCAATTTGTTAGATCTTTCTTTGTTATTAACTAGATATCTTATAACTTATTAAGGCTATTGTTGATTTTGTTACTAATACCACCAACATAGTAGAGTGCCTGTGTTCTTGTAATCTTGGTTGTAGGCTCAGTCCCGCTTGTCCCACATAGACAGCGTCACAGTCATCACAATTAAGTTCACATATACTCGATTTTCCAATTTGTTAGATCTTTCTTTGTTATTAACTAAATATCTTATAAGTTATTAAGGCTATTGTTGATTTTGTTACTAATACCACCAACATAGTAGAGTGCCCGTGTTCTTGTAATCTTTGTTGTAGGCTCAGTCCCGTTTGTCCCACATAGACATCGTCACAGTCATCACAATTAAGTTCACATATACTCGATTTTCCAATTTGTTAGATCTTTCTTTGTTATTAACTAGATATCTTTTAACTTATTAAGGCTATTGTTGATTTTGTTACTAATACCACCAACATAGTAGAGTGCCTGTGTTCTTGTAATCTTCGTTGTAGGCTCAGTCCCGTTTGTCCCACATAGACAGCGTCACAGTCATCACAATTAAGTTCACGTATACTCGATTTTCCAATTTGTTAGATCTTTCTTTGTTATTAACTAGATATCTTATAACTTATTAAGGCTATTGTTGATTTTGTTACTAATACCACCAACATAGTAGAGTGCCTGTGTTCTTGTAATCTTGGTTGTAGGCTCAGTCCCGCTTGTCCCACATAGACAGCGTCACAGTCATCACAATTAAGTTCACATATACTCGATTTTCCAATTTGTTAGATCTTTGTTTGTTATTAACTAGATATCTTATAACTTATTAAGGCTATTGTTGATTTTGTTACTAATACCACCAACATAGTAGAGTGCCCGTATTCTTGTAATCTTTGTTGTAGGCTCAGTCCCGTTTGTCCCACATAGACAGCGTCACAGTCATCACAATTAAGTTCACGTATACTCGATTTTCCAATTTGTTAGATCTTTCTTTGTTATTAACTAGATATCTTATAACTTATTAAGGCTATTGTTGATTTTGTTACTAATACCACCAACATAGTAGAGTGCCTGTGTTCTTGTAATCTTTGCTGTAGGCTCAGTCCCGTTTGTCCCACATAGACAGCGTCACAGTCATCACAATTAAGTTCACATATACTCGATTTTCCAATTTGTTAGATCTTTCTTTGTTATTAACTAGATATCTTATAATTTATTAAGGCTATTGTTGATTTTGTTACTAATACCACCAACATAGTAGAGTGCCTGTGTTCTTGTAATCTTTGCTGTAGGCTCAGTCGCGCTTGTCCCACATAGACAGCGTCACAGTCATCACAATTAAGTTCACGTATACTCGATTTTCCAATTTGT
This sequence comes from Pachyrhynchus sulphureomaculatus, assembly GCA_019049505.1. NCBI lineage: Eukaryota > Metazoa > Arthropoda > Insecta > Coleoptera > Curculionidae > Pachyrhynchus > Pachyrhynchus sulphureomaculatus. The sequence goes on from CM032447.1 coordinate 251,174,576, forward strand.
TAGATCTTTCTTTGTTATTAACTAGATATCTTATAACTTATTAAGGCTATTGTTGATTTTGTTACTAATACCACCAACATAGTAGAGTGCCTGTGTTCTTGTAATCTTGGTTGTAGGCTCAGTCCCGCTTGTCCCACATAGACAGCGTCACAGTCATCACAATTAAGTTCACATATACTCGATTTTCCAATTTGTTAGATCTTTGTTTGTTATTTAACTAGATATCTTATAACTTATTAAGGCTATTGTTGATTTTGTTACTAATACCACCAACATAGTAGAGTGCCCGTATTCTTGTAATCTTTGTTGTAGGCTCAGTCCCGTTTGTCCCACATAGACAGCGTCACAGTCATCACAATTAAGTTCACGTATACTCGATTTTCCAATTTGTTAGATCTTTCTTTGTTATTAACTAGATATCTTATAACTTATTAAGGCTATTGTTGATTTTGTTACTAATACCACCAACATAGTAGAGTGCCTGTGTTCTTGTAATCTTTGCTCTAGGCTCAGTCCCGTTTGTCCCACATAGACAGCGTCACAGTCATCACAATTAAGTTCACATATACTCGATTTTCCAATTTGTTAGATCTTTCTTTGTTATTAACTAAATATCTTATAACTTATTAAGGCTATTGTTGATTTTGTTACTAATACCACCAACATAGTAGAGTGCCCGTGTTCTTGTAATCTTTGTTGTAGGCTCAGTCCCGTTTGTCCCACATAGACAGCGTCACAGTCATCACAATTAAGTTCACATATACCGGATTTTTCAATTTGTTAGATCTTTCTTTGTTATTAACTAGATATCTTATAACTTATTAAGGCTATTGTTGAATTTGTTACTAATACCACCAACATAGTAGAGTGCCTGTGTTCTTGTAATCTTTGCTGTAGGCTCAGTCCCGTTTGTCCCACATAGACAGCGTCACAGTCATCACAATTAAGTTCACATATACTCGATTTTCCAATTTGTTAGATCTTTCTTTGTTATTAACTAGATATCTTTTAACTTATTAAGGCTATTGTTGATTTTGTTACTAATACCACCAACATAGTAGAGTGCCTGTGTTCTTGTAATCTTCGTTGTAGGCTCAGTCCCGTTTGTCCCACATAGACAGCGTCACAGTCATCACAATTAAGTTCACATATACCGGATTTTTCAATTTGTTAGATCTTTCTTTGTTATTAACTAGATATCTTATAACTTATTAAGGCTATTGTTGATTTTGTTACTAATACCACCAACATAGTAGAGTGCCTGTGTTCTTGCAATCTTCGTTGTAGGCTCAGTCCCGTTTGTCCCACATAGACAGCGTCACAGTCATCACAATTAAGTTCACATATACGGATTTTTCAATTTGTTAGATCTTTCTTTGTTATTAACTAGATATCTTATAACTTATTAAGGCTATTGTTGATTTTGTTACTAATACCACCAACATAGTAGAGTGCCTGTGTTCTTGTAATCTTGGTTGTAGGCTCAGTCCCGCTTGTCCCACATAGACAGCGTCACAGTCATCACAATTAAGTTCACATATACTCGATTTTCCAATTTGTTAGATCTTTCTTTGTTATTAACTAGATATCTTATAATTTATTAAGGCTATTGTTGATTTTGTTACTAATACCACCAACATAGTAGAGTGCCTGTGTTCTTGTAATCTTTGTTGTAGGCTCAGTCCCGTTTGTCCCACATAGACAGCGTCACAGTCATCACAATGAAGTTCACATATACTCGATTTTCCAATTTGTTAGATCTTTCTTTGTTATTAACTAGATATCTTATAACTTATTAAGGCTATTGTTGATTTTGTTACTAATACCACCAACATAGTAGAGTGCCTGTGTTCTTGTAATCTTGGTTGTAGGCTCAGTCCCGCTTGTCCCACATAGACAGCGTCACAGTCATCACAATTAAGTTCACATATACTCGATTTTCCAATTTGTTAGATCTTTCTTTGTTATTAACTAGATATCTTATAACTTATTAAGGCTATTGTTGATTTTGTTACTAATACCACCAACATAGTAGAGTGCCTGTGTTCTTGTAATCTTGGTTGTAGGCTCAGTCCCGCTTGTCCCACATAGACAGCGTCACAGTCATCACAATTAAGTTCACATATACTCGATTTTCCAATTTGTTAGATCTTTCTTTGTTATTAACTAGATATCTTATAATTTATTAAGGCTATTGTTGATTTTGTTACTAATACCACCAACATAGTAGAGTGCCTGTGTTCTTGTAATCTTTGCTGTAGGCTCAGTCCCGTTTGTCCCACATAGACAGCGTCACAGTCATCACAATTAAGTTCACATATACTCGATTTTCCAATTTGTTAGATCTTTCTTTGTTATTAACTAGCTATCTTATAACTTATTAAGGCTATTGTTGATTTTGTTACTCATACCACCAACATAGTAGAGTGCCTGTGTTCGTGTAATCTTTGCTGTAGGCTCAGTCCCGTTTGTCCCACATAGACAGCGTCACAGTCATCACAATTAAGTTCACATATACTCGATTTTCCAATTTGTTAGATCTTTCTTTGTTATTAACTAGATATCTTATAACTTATTAAGGCTATTGTTGATTTTGTTACTCATACCACCAACATAGTAGAGTGCCTGTGTTCTTGTAATCTTTGTTGTAGGCTCAGTCCCGTTTGTCCCACATAGACAGCGTCACAGTCATCACAATTAAGTTCACGTATACTCGATTTTCCAATTTGTTAGATCTTTCTTTGTTATTAACTAGATATCTTATAACTTATTAAGGCTATTGTTGATTTTGTTACTAATACCACCAACATAGTAGAGTGCCTGTGTTCTTGTAATCTTGGTTGTAGGCTCAGTCCCGCTTGTCCCACATAGACAGCGTCACAGTCATCACAATTAAGTTCACATATACTCGATTTTCCAATTTGTTAGATCTTTCTTTGTTATTAACTAAATATCTTATAACTTATTAAGGCTATTGTTGATTTTGTTACTAATACCACCAACATAGTAGAGTGCCCGTGTTCTTGTAATCTTTGTTGTAGGCTCAGTCCCGTTTGTCCCACATAGACAGCGTCACAGTCATCACAATTAAGTTCACATATACTCGATTTTCCAATTTGTTAGATCTTTCTTTGTTATTAACTAGATATCTTATAACTTATTAAGGCTATTGTTGATTTTGTTACTAATACCACCAACATAGTAGAGTGCCTGTGTTCTTGTAATCTTGGTTGTAGGCTCAGTCCCGCTTGTCCCACATAGACAGCGTCACAGTCATCACAATTAAGTTCACATATACTCGATTTTCCAATTTGTTAGATCTTTCTTTGTTATTAACTAAATATCTTATAACTTATTAAGGCTATTGTTGATTTTGTTACTAATACCACCAACATAGTAGAGTGCCCGTGTTCTTGTAATCTTTGTTGTAGGCTCAGTCCCGTTTGTCCCACATAGACAGCGTCACAGTCATCACAATTAAGTTCACATATACTCGATTTTCCAATTTGTTAGATCTTTCTTTGTTATTAACTAGATATCTTTTAACTTATTAAGGCTATTGTTGATTTTGTTACTAATACCACCAACATAGTAGAGTGCCTGTGTTCTTGTAATCTTCGTTGTAGGCTCAGTCCCGTTTGTCCCACATAGACAGCGTCACAGTCATCACAATTAAGTTCACATATACCGGATTTTTCAATTTGTTAGATCTTTCTTTGTTATTAACTAGATATCTTATAACTTATTAAGGCTATTGTTGAATTTGTTACTAATACCACCAACATAGTAGAGTGCCTGTGTTCTTGTAATCTTTGCTGTAGGCTCAGTCCCCTTTGTCCCACATAGACAGCGTCACAGTCATCACAATTAAGTTCACATATACTCGATTTTCCAATTTGTTAGATCTTTCTTTGTTATTAACCAGATATCTTATAATTTATTAAGGCTATTGTTGATTTTGTTACTAATACCACCAACATAGTAGAGTGCCTGTGTTCTTGTAATCTTTGTTGTAGGCTCAGTCCCGTTTGTCCCACATAGACAGCGTCACAGTCATCACAATTAAGTTCACATATACCCGATTTTCCAATTTGTTAGATCTTTCTTTGTTATTAACTAGATATCTTATAATTTATTAAGGCTATTGTTGATTTTGTTACTAATACCACCAACATAGTAGAGTGCCTGTGTTCTTGTAATCTTTGTTGTAGGCTCAGTCCCGTTTGTCCCACATAGACAGCGTCACAGTCATCACAATTAAGTTCACATATACTCGATTTTCCAATTTGTTAGATCTTTCTTTGTTATTAACTAGATCTCTTTTAACTTATTAAGGCTATTGTTGATTTTGTTACTAATACCACCAACATAGTAGAGTGCCTGTGTTCTTGTAATCTTGGTTGTAGGCTCAGTCCCGCTTGTCCCACATAGACAGCGTCACAGTCATCACAATTAAGTTCACATATACTCGATTTTCCAATTTGTTAGATCTTTCTTTGTTATTAACTAGATATCTTATAATTTATTAAGGCTATTGTTGATTTTGTTACTAATACCACCAACATAGTAGAGTGCCTGTGTTCTTGTAATCTTTGTTGTAGGCTCAGTCCCGTTTGTCCCACATAGACAGCGTCACAGTCATCACAATTAAGTTCACATATACTCGATTTTCCAATTTGTTAGATCTTTCTTTGTTATTAACTAGATATCTTATAACTTATTAAGGCTATTGTTGATTTTGTTACTAATACCACCAACATAGTAGAGTGCCCGTGTTCTTGTAATCTTTGTTGTAGGCTCAGTCCCGTTTGTCCCACATAGACAGCGTCACAGTCATCACAATTAAGTTCACATATACTCGATTTTCCAATTTGTTAGATCTTTCTTTGTTATTAACTAGATATCTTTTAACTTATTAAGGCTATTGTTGATTTTGTTACTAATACCACCAACATAGTAGAGTGCCTGTGTTCTTGTAATCTTGGTTGTAGGCTCAGTCCCGCTTGTCCCACATAGACAGCGTCACAGTCATCACAATTAAGTTCACATATACTCGATTTTCCAATTTGTTAGATCTTTCTTTGTTATTAACTAGATATCTTATAATTTATTAAGGCTATTGTTGATTTTGTTACTAATACCACCAACATAGTAGAGTGCCTGTGTTCTTGTAATCTTTGTTGTAGGCTCAGTCCCGTTTGTCCCACATAGACAGCGTCACAGTCATCACAATTAAGTTCACATATACTCGATTTTCCAATTTGTTAGATCTTTCTTTGTTATTAACTAGATATCTTATAACTTATTAAGGCTATTGTTGATTTTGTTACTAATACCACCAACATAGTAGAGTGCCCGTGTTCTTGTAATCTTTGTTGTAGGCTCAGTCCCGTTTGTCCCACATAGACAGCGTCACAGTCATCACAATTAAGTTCACATATACTCGATTTTCCAATTTGTTAGATCTTTCTTTGTTATTAACTAGATATCTTTTAACTTATTAAGGCTATTGTTGATTTTGTTACTAATACCACCAACATAGTAGAGTGCCTGTGTTCTTGTAATCTTGGTTGTAGGCTCAGTCCCGCTTGTCCCACATAGCAGCGTCACAGTCATCACAATTAAGTTCACATATACTCGATTTTCCAATTTGTTAGATCTTTCTTTGTTATTAACTAGATATCTTATAATTTATTAAGGCTATTGTTGATTTTGTTACTAATACCACCAACATAGTAGAGTGCCTGTGTTCTTGTAATCTTTGTTGTAGGCTCAGTCCCGTTTGTCCCACATAGACAGCGTCACAGTCATCACAATTAAGTTCACATATACTCGATTTTCCAATTTGTTAGATCTTTCTTTGTTATTAACTAGATATCTTATAACTTATTAAGGCTATTGTTGATTTTGTTACTAATACCACCAACATAGTAGAGTGCCCGTGTTCTTGTAATCTTTGTTGTAGGCTCAGTCCCGTTTGTCCCACATAGACAGCGTCACAGTCATCACAATTAAGTTCACATATACTCGATTTTCCAATTTGTTAGATCTTTCTTTGTTATTAACTAGATATCTTTTAACTTATTAAGGCTATTGTTGATTTTGTTACTAATACCACCAACATAGTAGAGTGCCTGTGTTCTTGTAATCTTCGTTGTAGGCTCAGTCCCGTTTGTCCCACATAGACAGCGTCACAGTCATCACAATTAAGTTCACATATACTCGATTTTCCAATTTGTTAGATCTTTCTTTGTTATTAACTAGATATCTTATAACTTATTAAGGCTATTGTTGAATTTGTTACTAATACCACCAACATAGTAGAGTGCCTGTGTTCTTGTAATCTTCGTTGTAGGCTCAGTCCCGTTTGTCCCACATAGACAGCGTCACAGTCATCACAATTAAGTTCACATATACTCGATTTTCCAATTTGTTAGATCTTTCTTTGTTATTAACTAGATATCTTATAACTTATTAAGGCTATTGTTGAATTTGTTACTAATACCACCAACATAGTAGAGTGCCTGTGTTCTTGTAATCTTTGTTGTAGGCTCAGTCCCGTTTGTCCCACATAGACAGCGTCACAGTCATCACAATTAAGTTCACATATACTCGATTTTCCAATTTGTTAGATCTTTCTTTGTTATTAACTAGATATCTTATAATTTATTAAGGCTATTGGTGATTTTGTTACTAATACCACCAACATAGTAGAGTGCCTGTGTTCTTGTAATCTTTGCTGTAGGCTCAGTCCCGTTTGTCCCACATAGACAGCGTCACAGTCATCACAATTAAGTTCACATATACTCGATTTTCCAATTTGTTAGATCTTTCTTTGTTATTAACTAGATATCTTATAATTTATTAAGGCTATTGTTGATTTTGTTACTAATACCACCAACATAGTAGAGTGCCTGTGTTCTTGTAATCTTTGTTGTAGGCTCAGTCCCGTTTATCCTACATAGACAGCGTCACAGTCATCACAATTAAGTTCGCATATACTCGATTTTCCAATTTGTTAGATCTTTCTTTGTTATTAACTAGATATCTTATAATTTATTAAGGCTATTGTTGATTTTGTTACTAATACCACCAACATAGTAGAGTGCCTGTGTTCTTGTAATCTTTGCTGTAGGCTCAGTCCCGTTTGTCCCACATAGACAGCGTTACAGTCATCACAATTAAGTTCACATATACTCGATTTTCCAATTTGTTAGATCTTTCTTTGTTATTAACTAGATATCTTATAATTTATTAAGGCTATTGGTGATTTTGTTACTAATACCACCAACATAGTAGAGTGCCTGTGTTCTTGTAATCTTTGTTGTAGGCTCAGTCCCGTTTATCCTACATAGACAGCGTCACAGTCATCACAATTAAGTTCGCATATACTCGATTTTCCAATTTGTTAGATCTTTCTTTGTTATTAACTAGATATCTTATAATTTATTAAGGCTATTGTTGATTTTGTTACTAATACCACCAACATAGTAGAGTGCCTGTGTTCTTGTAATCTTTGCTGTAGGCTCAGTCCCGTTTGTCCCACATAGACAGCGTTACAGTCATCACAATTAAGTTCACATATACTCGATTTTCCAATTTGTTAGATCTTTCTTTGTTATTAACTAGATATCTTATAATTTATTAAGGCTATTGGTGATTTTGTTACTAATACCACCAACATAGTAGAGTGCCTGTGTTCTTGTAATCTTTGTTGTAGGCTCAGTCCCGTTTATCCTACATAGACAGCGTCACAGTCATCACAATTAAGTTCACATATACTCGATTTTCCAATTTGTTAGATCTTTCTTTGTTATTAACTAGATATCTTTTAACTTATTAAGGCTATTGTTGATTTTGTTACTAATACCACCAACATAGTAGAGTGCCTGTGTTCTTGTAATCTTCGTTGTAGGCTCAGTCCCGTTTGTCCCACATAGACAGCGTCACAGTCATCACAATTAAGTTCACATATACCCGATTTTCCAATTTGTTAGATCTTTCTTTGTTATTAACTAGATATCTTATAACTTATTAAGGCTATTGTTGAATTTGTTACTAATACCACCAACATAGTAGAGTGCCTGTGTTCTTGTAATCTTGGTTGTAGGCTCAGTCCCGCTTGTCCCACATAGACAGCGTCACAGTCATCACAATTAAGTTCACATATACTCGATTTTCCAATTTGTTAGATCTTTCTTTGTTATTAACTAGATATCTTATAATTTATTAAGGCTATTGTTGATTTTGTTACTAATACCACCAACATAGTAGAGTGCCTGTGTTCTTGTAATCTTTGTTGTAGGCTCAGTCCCGTTTATCCTACATAGACAGCGTCACAGTCATCACAATTAAGTTCGCATATACTCGATTTTCCAATTTGTTAGATCTTTCTTTGTTATTAACTAGATATCTTATAATTTATTAAGGCTATTGTTGATTTTGTTACTAATACCACCAACATAGTAGAGTGCCTGTGTTCTTGTAATCTTTGTTGTAGGCTCAGTCCCGTTTGTCCCACATAGACAGCGTCACAGTCATCACAATTAAGTTCACATATACTCGATTTTCCAATTTGTTAGATCTTTCTTTGTTATTAACTAGATATCTTATAACTTATTAAGGCTATTGTTGATTTTGTTACTAATACCACCAACATAGTAGAGTGCCTGTGTTCTTGTAATCTTGGTTGTAGGCTCAGTCCCGTTTGTCCCACATAGACAGCGTCACAGTCATCACAATTAAGTTCACATATACTCGATTTTCCAATTTGTTAGATCTTTCTTTGTTATTAACTAGATATCTTATAATTTATTAAGGCTATTGGTGATTTTGTTACTAATACCACCAACATAGTAGAGTGCCTGTGTTCTTGTAATCTTTGCTGTAGGCTCAGTCCCGTTTGTCCCACATAGACAGCGTCACAGTCATCACAATTAAGTTCACATATACTCGATTTTCCAATTTGTTAGATCTTTCTTTGTTATTAACTAGATATCTTATAATTTATTAAGGCTATTGTTGATTTTGTTACTAATACCACCAACATAGTAGAGTGCCTGTGTTCTTGTAATCTTTGTTGTAGGCTCAGTCCCGTTTATCCTACATAGACAGCGTCACAGTCATCACAATTAAGTTCACATATACTCGATTTTCCAATTTGTTAGATCTTTCTTTGTTATTAACTAGATATCTTATAATTTATTAAGGCTATTGTTGATTTTGTTACTAATACCACCAACATAGTAGAGTGCCTGTGTTCTTGTAATCTTTGCTGTAGGCTCAGTCCCGTTTGTCCCACATAGACAGCGTTACAGTCATCACAATTAAGTTCACATATACTCGATTTTCCAATTTGTTAGATCTTTCTTTGTTATTAACTAGATATCTTATAATTTATTAAGGCTATTGGTGATTTTGTTACTAATACCACCAACATAGTAGAGTGCCTGTGTTCTTGTAATCTTTGTTGTAGGCTCAGTCCCGTTTATCCTACATAGACAGCGTCACAGTCATCACAATTAAGTTCGCATATACTCGATTTTCCAATTTGTTAGATCTTTCTTTGTTATTAACTAGATATCTTATAATTTATTAAGGCTATTGTTGATTTTGTTACTAATACCACCAACATAGTAGAGTGCCTGTGTTCTTGTAATCTTTGCTGTAGGCTCAGTCCCGTTTGTCCCACATAGACAGCGTTACAGTCATCACAATTAAGTTCACATATACTCGATTTTCCAATTTGTTAGATCTTTCTTTGTTATTAACTAGATATCTTATAATTTATTAAGGCTATTGGTGATTTTGTTACTAATACCACCAACATAGTAGAGTGCCTGTGTTCTTGTAATCTTTGTTGTAGGCTCAGTCCCGTTTATCCTACATAGACAGCGTCACAGTCATCACAATTAAGTTCACATATACTCGATTTTCCAATTTGTTAGATCTTTCTTTGTTATTAACTAGATATCTTATAACTTATTAAGGCTATTGTTGATTTTGTTACTAACACCACCGACATAGTCGATAGTAAACCATTTTCTGCTTTCGTGTTTCACGTCTGGTGCGTAAAATTGTTTAAGCATATTTGTATGTTTTTTTCCACTTTATCTATAATAATTGGATTATATCCGTTGTTTTTGACTATTCTTTTGATCATGTTTAGTTCTTTTAGAAAATTGTCCGTACTTAGTGGAATGTTAGTTAATTTGTGTATGAGACTGTGGAAGTTGATATTTTGATCGGCCAGGATTGATTTAATTTAGCACGTACTGTACCGTCTTGAACTACTTTACTTTTAATAAATGCTTTATTTATTAAATAGAAGTCGTTATTTGCCCCTTACGTATATCTTATTTGGGAATGGACCACCAATCATTTTAGAATAAAAGGAATCTAATTTCAGCTCAAAAAATGAAAAAATACTGAAGAGTTATTTAGTTGTTAAAATAAGATTAATTTACGTACAACCGTTGCGTCCTGAAAGAAAGAGCAAGAGTTTACCGAGACACTAGACATTTAAATAAAAAAAGAGTATATTTATTAACAAAATAAAAATTCCTAACTTTATTACACTCCTAAAAATTACTTCTACTAAATAACAACCCTTTAAGCTAGAAGAGTGTACGCTATGGCGTATAGTCTTTAATTTATGATTATTAAGTTTTTAATAAAAGGCTTGATATAACTCGATTTTAAAAGTTTTTGAAATTAACTTCGCGAATTTCACGTGTAGAGTAGTCGAACGAAACGCACTTGTAGACAGGAAGTGATATTTTTAGACTGGGGTGCTTATGGCCTACGATTGGTTTCTCCTCGTAAGTTTTCCATAAGTTATTTGACCCTTCCTGGTGAGTTTCTCATAAAAATATTGTCTCAGCCATCACCATCCTAGTTTCAATAGGGCTGCTAAACACTTTTTGACCAGAAATGCCTGAGGACGAGCGGGATATTTCCAGGAAAGGAAAAAGCCTTAAACTTGAGAGCTAGAAACCATTACTGCACTACTACATTACTGAGAAAAAAACACTCTGGCGTGCTGGAGTAGAAAGCCACTACGGCTTCATGGTCGAAAAGCCACGGCATACTGATGGAAAAAAGCCACTACGGCATTCTGATGGAAAAAGTCTTTAATAATTGCATCTGGCCGTTTAAACATCTTCATCCCTTCTCATTCAAAGTGACGTCTTTAAAATGGCCCACTTCCAGACAAAAAATTGATGCAAACTAAATAAGTCAAGTCGGCAACACGCATTACACACTCTGCCGGAACAGCTCAAAAATTTAAAACACTGTTTTACACTACACTGCTCAAAAATTAAAATTTACTGGGATAAATATAAAAATGTAATAAAATATAAATTATAGGGAGAAAAAACAGTGTCGTAACATGATCTTAAAATCTAGGAAAAAATGAATGTTACAGTATAATGGTGTCTGTTGTAATTGGTTTACGGAAAATATCAAACTCTATTTTGTCTTATTTGAAATTTGTAATTCTAAAAACTAAGTACTGTATTTTACTGTAAAACATAAACAAAACAGTGGCCTACCAATGGGAAGCCCTCTGAGCTCCCTTCTAGCAAAGCGAAAAACCTGTAACTAGAAATGTCCACTTTTGGGCAAGATATGTTGACAATAATAGGCTTTACTACTCAGTATATATCACCACTACACCAAACACTTTATTTTTGCACTCGACACGCGTTTCGCTAACCATGTTAGCTTCATCAGGAGCGATGATTGACTAAAGCTAAACTACAAATCTACCCTATTTATACTTAGCCTAACCCTTGAATTACTCAGGCGGAACTAATGGCATAGGCAAGGCCATCAGTTGCGGTCAAGTAACCAGTAAAGGGGACTATAAGGAATAGGCCCTCTGTCTTTATTTAAACTACTTTTACATTTTGTAATTTCCATACTTTCGTATGCGTTCAACAATCTCCTATCAGATACATTTTTTATTAATCTTAGATTATCTAATGTTACAGGGCATGGCAGCGGTTTCGGCAGAGTGTGTAACGCGTGTTGCCGACTTGACTTATTTAGTTTGCATCAATTTTTTGTCCGGAAGTGGGCCATTTTAAAGACGTCACTTTGAATGAGAAGGGATGAAGATGTTTTTTTAAACGGCCAGATGCAATTATTAAAGACTTTTTCCATCAGAATGCCGTAGTGGCTTTTTTCCATCAGTATGCCGTAGTGGCTTTTTCGACCATGAAGCCGTAGTGGCTTTCTTCTCCAGCACGCCAGAGAGTGTTTTTCTCAGTGATGTAGTAGTGCAGTAATGGTTTCTAGCTCTTAAGTTTAAGGCTTTTTCCTTTCCTGGGAAATATCCCGCTCGTCCTCAGGCATTTCGGGTCAAAAAGTGTTTAGCAGCCCTATTGAAACTAGGATGATGATGGCTGGCGAAACGCGTGCAAAAATAAAGTGTTTGGTGTAGTGGTGATATATACTGAGTAGTATCATTGTGCCAAAGATTCCACATTCCCAACTTAATAATAGGCTTTGCTGAACACTGCATAGACAATAATCACCTTTTTAATAACGAGAGGGTGAAGTTGCTATACAGTGCTTAAAAAGGAAAATATATGGATTATTTAGAAATTCTTAGCATAAAAAAGCTCTCTTAATTTAAATTTGGTACCAATTAACCAGCCAAATGTAATATCTTTTAGAACTTAAGTTTAGTCTTATTGTAAACCTCTTTGAAAATGGTCGCGAGACTGAGACACGTGTCAGAGTGATCTGAATAAATTCAGTGAAACAGTTATACTCTATTTTATTTCAAAAGTGTAAATAATAAGTATATACAGTCCCTGGTCAAATTATTAGACGCACTGTATTTTTTTTTAGTAATTTTATGTTTCTTAAGAGTTTTTTATGCAATAATGGTATATTTAAACTACAATATTATTGATTTTTATTTAAAAAAATTGTTGTAGACTACATATTTGTATTTATTTTTAACATATGGCAACACTGTGTTGACAAAGTGATACATGAACGTAAACAAGTACAAACTTGTATCAGTCGCGATCGGAATCGAGTCAGGTACGGACGTGTTTCTGTGGCTTTATGGACTGTGATTGTTTGTTTAACAGTTTTATACTACTCGGTTATTAGTTTATTTCGTATGCAGTGTTTTAAAAAAGTAATTGGACTATTTTCATTATGGGTAGAAAAGGCGATCTTTCACCACGTAAAAAAGCTGAAGTGAAGGCCCTTGTGATTGCGAAAACATTTACAAACCGAGAAATATCACGAAGATTGGAGGTTTCTGAAGTTAGTGTACGACGCATAAAAAAGAAAATTGAGCCAGGGAAGGAATTATGCCCGAAAAGAAAGAAAAGATGCGGTAGAAAACCAATTTTCACTCCACGGTCAGAGAGATGTTTGAAGAAAATTTGTGTAGAAAACAGATTTGCTACCACAAAGGTAATAAAATCACAACTCCAGGATGCTAGCGTAAATGCTTCTGAGCGCACTGTTCGAAGAAAATTGAAAGAATAAGATTTTAAGGCCTGTCGCCCCGCCAGGAAGCCCAAGTTAACAGCTGCAATGAAAGCAAAGCGCCTGAAGTGGGCCAAACAATGGCAAGACAAAGATGTGACTTCTGGAGATCGGTAAGATACAGCAATTTAATCAATAATTGATACATTATTATCATTTTCAGTTAAATGAAGCAAATAAACATGGAAGTTTATATATTTTTCCTATTTTTTGACAGGTCTGCTTCAGTGACGAAAGCACATTCGAAATTTTGCAGAATAAAGCTCAGTATGTGCGTCGTCGTCATGGAGAAAAGTTTCATCCTGATTGTGTCGTCCCGGCAGTTAAACATCCCACCAAAGTGATGATTTGTTCAGTCATCAGCGGCAAGGGCACTGGACGTCTGTACGTCGTCAAAGGAATAATGAGGCAAGATCAGTACAAAGAAGTATTACAAAATCGGTTGATTCCGCAGCTCAGAGAATGGTTTCCAAATGGGGAACCATTCACTTTCATGCAAGATGGAGCTCCCTGCCACACTGCTCGGTCTGTTTTAAAGCTTTTTTGGCAGAAAAAAATATCCCTCTGTTGGATTGGCCCTGATATGAACCCCACTGAAAATGTGTGGGAGCTGATGAAAAGAGAAGTGGCTAAAGATGTGATTACCAACAAAACCCAGCTCCTAGAAAAGATTATTCATGTGTGGAATCATCATCCTCAAATGCAGGAGACAGTACAATCTTGCATTGATAGCATGCCGCGCAGAATTAAAGCTTTGATAGCGGCTAAAGGTGGCTCAACTAAATATTGACTTTTACTAACATTAATTTCACTTTTCTTTAAAACTTAATAAACTTATGCTTTTCTAGATTAATGCTGTTTATTTATGTCAAATAAATAGGTAATTGATTGGATAATATAAAAATAAAAAACAAATCAATTTAAAATAATAAAACGGTACAATATCACTCGGTAATTAATATTTTACATGAAATCTTGCAGTGCATCTAATAATTTGGCCAGGGACTGTATATATGGTTTGCTTTTGTGCCCATGATCTTACCTAGATTGCCACGGTGTTATAACATCATCATCAGGTCCCCCTATCAATACCATAGTTTTTAACTTAGTTAAGGCCTGCTTAAATCCTATACTCCAATTTGAAGGCAACTCGTTATTTACATAAGGCAAATATTCTGAATATTTAAAATATAGTTTCATGTGGTAAGGATCGTTCCAGTAGTTTCCTACTGAAGTATGTTGGCCCACTCTGGAATAAAATAGTTCAAATGCCGTCTCTAAAGCTAACCCTGGGAAATATAAGTGCAAAAATGCGGCTGAAAAAGTGTTATTCTGGTTAGTTTTTTAATTATGATATAACACAATTAATTTGGGTAATTTTATAGTTATATTAGGCAATGGCAAAATTCAGTAAAAAAAACTCAGTTTTGGACCGGCAAAAATTGTGAAATATTTTTTAAAATGTGACTTTTTCACTCTCGTCACAGTAAACACACTATACAGTAGCGAAACTCAAGGATAATCGCATAGCAAAATCAGGTTCGTTTTCAGAAGGTCACGTAGCAATCTGCCATGTTAAAAGTGGACCAGCGCGAG
>CM032447.1:251189789-251257920 GCA_019049505.1 Pachyrhynchus sulphureomaculatus
TATATATATATATATATATGCTAATTTGTCTGCAACGAAGAAATTTATTGGTTAGAAATAAAGAGGCTACGAGAAAAAATAAGGAAAAACATGAAGGGGTACAGTATCAATCAAATTGTGGACTGCATATGGACGTTTATCATACTGGTGACATTATTAATCCTCAAGCGTTAAATAATATATTGAATAATGGTTCAATTACATCCGAGGGCTATGGCTTAGTGTATTTCGACTTAGAAACATCGGGATTTTCAAGGACAGCTGATAATTTGCAAATAGCGGCGAAATATCAAGATAAAACATTCAATGGCAGCACAATCTGGGGACTTTTCACTCTATGTAGTAAATTTATTAAATGCGTTTCTACTTACAGATAAATCTGTCGTCTCGTCATCATAATATGAAACTCTAGGTACATCTGTTAAACTCTGATAACCAATGTAGTCGTGTTCAAGTTGTTGAAAATGTGTGAAATCTTCCGTTTCATTTTCAAAAGAGTTCATAAAGTCCAAATGTTCTATAACAAAATATTAAATGATATCAGTTTTTTGTTTTATAAGGAAACCACAATAGTACAGGGTGAGTCAACAATAGAGTAAAGTTCATTATCTCATTTGTTTCGGGAATGACGAAAAAATGTTAAATACAATAGTTTTAGGGAATGTTAAGGTGTACAGTTTTAAAATTATTTTTGAGTATACAGGGTACTTCAAAAAAGTGTGGCCTATATAACATGTTTTTTTAAATGGAACGTCCTATTTTCTAATTTACTTTTAAATTCTGCGTAAAATTTTTATAACTTTTTTATTAGTAATGTTAAATACCTAAACCTAGTAGTTTTTCTAATATTTCAATTTAAAAAAAAAAAAAAAAAATACTAGTTTTAAGTTTTGTAAAAAATTGCCATTGTTTCTGAAGATGGAATACTCATAATTGGTACGAGCGTTCTATAGAGATGAAAAAAAAGATATATGTAAAGAAATTTGAGTTAGATGCTACAGGGTGTTCAAAATAAATTTGTTCCTTTCGACTATTTTAAATTGAAAAATCTCAACATTTTTAAAAAAAATCTGATAGATTTTACAAAACCCTCCAACTTTTATTAAGTATGTCATATACCTATTTCCAATAGTTTTCGATTTTATTTTGAATTTTTCAATTTTTTACCCTTGTTTTACTACACTTACTCTATAACATGATACTTGCCAAGACAAAACAAAAATGTAGGCATTGTCAAATTTCGACATGTCTATTAAGCAAGTAAAAATAGTTTAATTTGTTGTAGTAATAGTTATGGATTTTTCTAAAAATGAATTAATTGATATGGTTTATATACTGGGCGAGGTGGGAAAAAATTATCTTTTGGCAGTAAGGCTTTATGGAGCGAAGTACCCTAATACCCTTTTCAGTGCTTAATAGAACGGTTTGATGGTAGTAGTAGCGTTGAGTATACGAAACGGAAAATAGTGAACCAAAATGCCACCAATGAGAAAAAAGAAATGGAGATTTCACTTCACGTTGAAGATAATCCCCAGGGCAGAAGCCGTCAACTAGCTCACTTATCTGACACATCCCAATCTATGGCTAATCGCACCACGTGAAAATATAAGTATCATCCCTTTCATACGGAACTACACCAAGAACTTCAACACCGTGATTTTAAACGACGAGTAAACTTTTGTACCACCACGAATGAAGCAATAGAAGCCGATCCAAATTTTTTATCCAAAATAATGTTTCTGGTGAAGCTACTTTTTCCCAGTAATGGAGCAGTTAACAGCCATAACGTGCATTATTATTCAACAGTTAATCCATTTTGGGTCCGGAAAGTTCAAAACCAAAACCATTGGTCACTTAATATATGGTGTGGAATATTAAATTTAGGAATTATTGGTCCATATTTCTTCCGCGAACCGCTTAATGGCCATAGATATCTAAATTTTTTGCAAAACGAATTACCTCAGCTTCTTGAAGAAGTTGGTAACTTTGAAAGGGGGACAAATGTGGATTCAACAAGACTGCTCATTACCACCGGGAAGTTCGGGAATTTTTAAACGATCGTTACCCACAAAATGGATCAGTAGGGATGGATTTATTCAGTGGCCCCCTCGATTTAACACCTTTAGACTTCTTTTTACGGGGCTACATTAAAGATCGTGTTTATGTAAATCCCCCCTACAACACCAGTATATATGGAAAATAGGACACGGGATGCGTGCAGGACAATAACGCCCTTTATGCTAAGGAAAGTGAAGGAAAATATAGTAAAACGATTAAATATGTGTATATGCATATTTTTGAACATTTATTATGTCATAATAATTAATCATTAGATAAGTTAAACTATATTAAAATTATTATTAACTATTTGTTTATGTTTTCACAATAGCATAAGTGTATTAAAAACAAGGGTTTTGTAAAATCTATCAGAAAAACAATAATATACAGGGTGTATCACTTAAAAAATTTGAGATTTCTCAATTTAAAATAGTCGAAATGCATAAATTTATTTTGAACACCCTGTAGCATCTAACTCAAATTTCTTTACATATATCTTTTTTTTTTTTATTTCTATAGAACGCTCGTACCAATTATGAGTATTAGACCTTCAAAAACAATGACGCTACTGGCAATTTTTTACAAAACTGAAAACTAGTATTTTTTTAAAAAAATTGAAATATTAAAAAAACTTCTAGGTTTAGGCATATAACTTTATTAATAAAAGAGTTACAAAATTTTACGCAGAATTTAAAAATAAATTAGAAAATAGGATGTTCCATTTAAAAAAACATATGTTATATCGTCCACACTTTTTTGAAATTCCCCCAAAAATAATTGTGCATCTTAACATTCTCTAAAACTATTGTATTTAATATATTTTCGTCATTCCCGAAACAAATGAGATAATGAACTTTACTCTATAGTTGACTCACCCTGTACAATGCATTCATAAAGCAGCTGGGCAACTTTGGAATCGATAAAAAATTCACCATCAACCTTTTGGGTAAGTTGTACATAAAATACTCAATTGTTTGATTCTGCTTGATATTTGTTCATTTCTTGCTAAAGTTTTAATCATTTGGACCAAAGGCAAAGCACCTTGATTGCCGAAAATATAATAAATGAACTTCCTCGGTCTACCACTAATCCATTAGAATATGTACAGAAATTAAATTCTAATCCAATAATGCCGTTGTAGGAAGCAATGGAGAAAAAACGCTCAACGACAATGGGGGACGAATCGAAACATGTAGAGCATTCAAACTAAAAATTCTAAACGGTTTCTTCAAACATAAAGACATCCACAAATACATCTGGCACCAAGAAACGAGACAACTGTGGTCGATTATAGATTATATCATCATAAAACAAGAATCACAACGGAAAATAAATTATGACCCGGTGTATAGACGAGTCGAATGCGGATCAGACTATTATATTCTGAAAGCAAAAATCAAAATTAAGTACAAACACTCAGGATAAAATGACGAAACATTTGCAGAGACCGGTAAAATAACTGAAACCAAATACAATATAAAACATCTACAAGAGGACAGTACTAGATACCTCTACCAGAGGAGATTAAATAAAAAATTAGAGGCAATCGATATGACAAGAAGCACGATGGAAACATATAGAAAAACCATTGCTGCAATTCATGATGCAGCAAAGGAAGCCTTGGGTGTGTGTGAAGGATCGGAAAAGGTGAGAAACGACACATTAACGTGGAACAAAGACTGGGGGGAAAAAAAGCAGAATAAACAGAAAGCATACAAACTGTGGCTTACGACGAAAAAAGATACAGACAGAGAAAAATACAGAGAGACACAAAGAAACTACAAAAAAATGATCAAACAGAATAGAGAGGAAACGTGGGAGAAGAAATGCTATGAGGTAGAAAATTATCTTGGAGGAAGCCGATCATCAGAAGCTTGGAAACTCGTTAGAGCACTAAGAGCAAATAACTCTCAAAAAACACCATTACCCATTATAAGCATGAAAACGTGGAAAGACCATTACCAACACGAAATGGCTGAACATCGATCAGAATTTATTACCCAGTCTCCATCCACCCACAAAGTTCAGGGACCAAGTATAAAAATAAATAGAGATATGATATCAAAAGCAATGAAAACAATGAAGAACGGTAGAACTAGTGGATCAGAAGGAATTCTTGCAGAATTATTAAAATCTGGATCTAACAAACTAAAGAACATGTTCACCAACCTTTTCGAAAAATTTATAAATGGCGACTAAATTCCTGAAGAATGGAAAATGGCATGGATAACGCCACTTCAGAAAAAGGGAAGGAAGGATAAATGTGAGAACTACAGGTGCATATCGGTCACCAGCTCCTTAACCAGACTTTATGGAAAACTGATTAAAGCAATAATTGAACAAGAATATGTTCCGTACGAAATTGAACAGCAAGCAGGATTCAGAGCAGAAAGAACTTGTATGGATAACATTTTTAGCCTTAATCAACTAACCGAAGAGAAAGTAGCAACCAACAGAGAAGTCCACCTAATCTTTATTGATTTAACAAAGGCCTACGATAATGGACCAATAAAGAAACTGTGGCAGGTATTGGAAAGAACATTTATTACCGTTACCGGCATACAAGCGATAAAACAACTATATTCAAATTGTCAATCAAGAATAAAGATTGGTAAAGAAATATCTGAAAGTTTTCACATCACAAAAGGTCTTAGACAAGGGTGTTGCTTGTCCCCAACGTTATTCAAAGTATATATTGATGCGGTCCTTGATCATTTGAGGAAGAGTTGTCGAGGAAATGGATTTTTGGCGAAGATCAGCGAGAATTTCAAAGCTCGATAGGATATCAAATGAAAGGGTATAAATTAAATTTGCTTGAATCTCTGGAAATCAATAAACTTAAAAATACTAAATTATTTGTTAAACGACCAATTAGAATTAAATAATTCACCTCTTTTAAATATATTTCAATAATAATATCGTACTTAATTAATTTGTTACCTATAATATAAAGTCTTTATAATAGTATAATTAGGGATTTCCAACATTATTGTATTTTACATGTAGGGATCTTATATATATATATATATATATATATATATATATATATATATATATATATATATATATATATATATATATATATATATATATATATATATATATATAGTCCCTGGCCAAATTATTAGACGCACTGCAAGATTTCATGTAAAATATTAATTACCGAGTGATATTGTACCGTTTTATTATTTTAAATTGATTTGTTTTTTATTTTTATATTATCCAATCAATTACCTATTTATTTGACATAAATAAAACAGCATTAATTTAGAAAAGCATAAGTTTATTAAGTTTTAAAGAAAAGTGAAGTTAATGTTAGTAAAAGTCAATATTTAGTTGAGCCACCTTTAGCCGCTATCAAAGCTTTAATTCTGCGCGGCATGCTATCAATGCAAGATTGTACTGTCTCCTGCATTTGAGGATGATGATTCCACACATGAATAATCTTTTCTAGGAGCTGGGTTTTGTTGGTAATCACATCTTTAGCCACTTCTCTTTTCATCAGCTCCCACACATTTTCAATGGGGTTCATATCAGGGCCAATCCAACAGAGGGATATTTTTTTCTGCCAAAAAAGCTTTAACGGACTGAGCAGTGTGGCAGGAAGGTCATTCTTGCATGAAAGTGAATGGTTCCCCATTTGGAAACCATTCTTTGAGCTGCGGAATCAACCGATTTTGTAATACTTCTTTGTACTGATCTTGCCTCATTATTCCTTTGACGACGTACAGACGTCCAGTGCCCTTGCCGCTGATGACTGACCAAATCATCACTTTGGTGGGATGTTTAACCGTCGGAACGACACAATCAGGATGAAACTTTTCTCCATGACGACGACGCACATACTGAGCTTTATTCTGCAAAATTTCGAATGTGCTTTCGTCACTGAAGCAGACCTGTCAAAAATAGGAAAAATATATAAACTTCCATGTTTATTTGCTTTATTTAACTGAAAATGATAATAATGTATCAATTATTGATTAAATTGCTGTATCTTACCAATCTCCAGCAGCTGTTAACTTGGGCTTCCTGGCGGGGCGACAGGCCTTAAAATCTAATTCTTTCAATTTTCTTCGAACAGTGCGCTCAGAAGCATTTACGCTAGCATCCTGGAGTTGTGATTTTATTACCTTTGTGGTAGCAAATCTGTTTTCTACACAAATTTTCTTCAAACATCTCTCTGACCGTGGAGTGAAAATTGGTTTTCTACCGCATCTTTTCTTTCTTTTCGGGCTTAATTCCTTCCCGGACTCAATTTTCTTTTTTCGTACACTAGCTTCAGAAACCTCCAATCTTCGTGATATTTCTCGGTTTGTAAATGTTTTCGCAATCACAAGGGCCTTCACTTCAGCTTTTTTACGTGGTGAAAGATCGCCTTTTCTACCCATAATGAAAATAGTCCAATTACTTTTTTAAAACA
Source organism: Pachyrhynchus sulphureomaculatus (assembly GCA_019049505.1). Lineage (NCBI taxonomy): Eukaryota > Metazoa > Arthropoda > Insecta > Coleoptera > Curculionidae > Pachyrhynchus > Pachyrhynchus sulphureomaculatus. The sequence goes on from CM032447.1 coordinate 251,196,268, forward strand.
CTGCATACAAAATAAACTAATAACTGAGTAGTATAAAAGTGTTAAACAAACAATCACAGTCCATAAAGCCACAGAAACACGTCCGTACCTGACTCGATTCCGATCGCGACTGATACAGGTTTGTACTTATTTACGTTCATGTATCACTTTGTCAACACTGTGTTGCCATATGTTAAAAATAAATACAAATATGTAGTATACAACAATTCTTTTAAATAAAAATCAATAATATTGTAGTTTAAATATACCATTATTGCATAAAAACTCTTAAGAAACATAAAATTACTAAAAAAAATACAGTGCGTCTAATAATTTGGCCAGGGACTGTATATATATATATATATATATATATATATATATATATATATATATATATATATATATATATATATATATATATATATAACAAATTTTCCATATTGTTCTTTTAATCTTGATAAAGCTACAGTGATAGCGAAACATGTTGATATGTTAAAATAAATGTAGAGTTTACCAGTAAACGAAAAAAGGAAAAAAAAAAAATGTTTTACTGTTCACTTAACTTAAGTATACAATGGACCCTTAAAAGACCTGTCAGCTATATATATATATATATATATATATATATATATATATATATATATATATAATATATATATATATATCTAACTAAAGGAAGAATAAAGCATTCCGATTTAAATTATTTTGTAACATTAGCGCGTTTTGTCAAATGTAATATGCGACAGTTGCAGTACTGTTTGTCATGATCGCAGGTATATTATTATTGAAATTTCCCTACTGGGGTCCAGGTTTTTGCCAAAGGAGCCTATTTCTACATCTCTGTTAGAAAACCAGACATGAAGGACTCAGGTTAGTCGTCAAGGCCCTTCTGTCAGTGTGTGAATGTTCATTTTCCTCAGAACTAGAGTTCACTATACTATTTCATCACAATATATCTTTAGACATTCTTAAGTTGTTAGAGGCAGGATTATTTTACGAATTACGTTCTTCCAAAATTACATATCACAAATCAGATATACTTACCCACACATGAACTCGAAATGAGATTCTGCAACCGTCCTATTCTAACCTTGACATTATCACAATAGCCTTTTTTAAGCATGGCTAAGAGATCTAACATTTGTTTGAATTGTGGATCTCTCATGTGCTCCTCTTTTATCAAGAGACAAACGGTGGGTCTACCAGAGAGGCGCCAATACCTAAAATAATAATGCAAACGAAAATACATATCAGAAATAAAAAAAAAAGAAAACCGGATCGATTGTTAATCTCGGCTTTACCTCGATCAATAAACCCTACTCTTACCTTCCAACAAACTGCAGTTCAGTCTTTATATCGTCTATAAGAAGCGCCATATCTCGATACAAGTAGAAATCGGATACTTCAAATATAAGAGGGTAGCAAAGTACTGTTTGTCCGCAAATTCTATATAGTTTGCTAGTACCTATAATTAAAAACTGATTAGTTTAGGCTTAGGCTATATTAGTATAAAAAATTAAGAACGAGTACATACACACACATTTGTATATTTATCTATACTTAAGGTATTTCCTACGAGTAACTGTTAAAGGTAGTTTTGCTTGAAATTTTGAGAAATATAGTTTACCATGGCGTATTGCCATAATTAATTGTAAAAGAGTCAGATATTTAGCATTTCAATTACGAGGCTGGTTTGAAAAGTCCGTGCAAAATCCGAGAGATGGCACCACCGGCGCGTATCGAGGTCATGTTTAGTTAGTAGCATCTCTTGAATGAACGCACACCAAGTTTCAGCCATATTGGTCTATTTCTTTGTGTTTGGCATTCGTGTGAATCAAGGAAGTCGAGTGATTTTTAAGAAATGGACGAAAAAGAATTTCGTGTGGTGATTAAACATTACTTTATGAAAGGCAAAATGCCTCAGGAGACTAAAGAGAAGCTTGATAAACATTATGGTGACTCTGCACCTTCGATTAGAATAGTTTATAAGTGGTTTCAAAATTTTCGGACTGGCCATATGGGCACAAGTGACGCTGAACGGTCTGGACGGCCTGTGGAGGTCACGAGTCCAGAAATCATTGATCAAATCCATGATATGGTGATGGATGACAGAAGAGTTAAGGTGCGTGAGATTACTAGTGCTGTGGGCATCTCGACTGAACGGGTACATAATATTTTGCATAAACATTTGGACATGAGAAAGCTATCCGCAAGATGGGTGCCGCGATTGCTCACGCTTGACCAAAAACGGAATCGTGTGAAGTGTTGCAAGGATGGTTTGCAGCTGTTCCAGAAGAATCCGGAGGACTTTAAGCGTCGTTTCGTCACTGTGGATGAAACATGGATACATTACTATACTCCTGAGACCAAACAACAATCTAAACAATGGTTACCAAGGGGGAATCTGCACCAAAAGAGGCAAAGACCGTTCCTTCGGCCGGAAAGGTTATGGCGACTGTCTTTTTTGGGATTCGCAAGGGATAATCCTCACTATCTGAAAAAGGGTAAAACTATTACAGGTGAATATTATTCATCGTTATTGGACCGTATGAAAACCGAGCTGGAAGAAAAAACGCCCGCGATTGGCCCACAAGAAAGTCCTTTTCCATCACGACGACGACGCACCAGCACACACCTCAGCAGTTGTGGTCGCAAAATTAATGGAAATAGGATTCCAACTCGTTTCACATCCCCCCTATTCTCCAGACTTGGCTCCCTAGGACTACTATTTGTTCCCCAATTTGAAGAAATGACTGGCGGGACAAAGATTTTATTCAAACGAGGAGGTGATTGCAGACACTAATGGATATTATGCAGACTTGGACAAATCCTATTATTCGGAAGGGATCAACAAACTAGAACATCGTTGGACGAAGTGTATAAGCCTAAAAGGAGACTATGTCGAAAAATAAAAAAGGTTTACCCCAAACACATAAGTTAGTTTTTATTTTTGCACGGACTTTTCAAACCAGCCTCGTATTCATACTTTTTCTTCGATCAAAAGCATGCGTTTTTTTTACAATTTTTGTTCTCGTAAGTGCATTAAAAAGTAAAAAGTCATAAAGAAAAATATATACATAAAAAAATTACTTTGCTTTCGTTTGTTAAAATATGAAGGCAGTTTATCACTTATTTGTTGCAAAAATATTAAATCAATATTACTTTTTGATATATTTTATGAAGAGAATTTTCGCTGTGGCAACGTAGTTTGAAGAAGAACGGCGCGCGACGACGCGGGCGTTATTTCAAATTTTGAATCACATATATGCATTTCACTGATAAGACTTTCTTTTAAAAGATACTAGGACAAACGTCTGCCTCGCACGCGCATTTATTCAGTTATCAATATTTAATAATTGATATATTTTTAATAAATAATCCAAAGTATCGTTTTAATTAATTATACTTAATTCTTATTGTATATCATGTAAAAGTATCAAGGTTATTATAAAATAACACGTGATTGCGTGCGGCGGGAAGCAAGTGAGAAGCTACGTTGCCACATTCATTATACCCTGAAAACCAAATTATTTCGCGTATTTCTCTAACATAGCGCTCTCTATGTTTTCTCGTAAGAAATACCTTAAATCTTTATGAGTATGACAGTCTAACTAAGTAGTTTAAAAAGGTAGAACTAAATTTTTATAACAAAAACGTACAAGAAGGGCTGCTCTATCTTTCTAAATCATCTGTTGTATTTTTCATACCGATAAAAATTTAAATTTACAGTCGGTCAAGTAAGAACGTACCGCGCATTGCTCATTAAAGAAGGTATTTATTTAAAAGTTTATTGCATCATTCAACAGTAAAGGATTGCCATTAAAATGCTAACGATTCAGTAGTTCGTCCAGTCCCCATCATATTCTTGGGGCAAAGATTTCCAAACTGTCCGAATTTGCCGCGACAGCTGCTTCACTGCCTACATTTTTTAGTGTTCCGTACGGAACACTTATAAGATCACTTCGGTGTCTGTCTGTCTGTCTGTCACACACCCGATTTTCTCCGAAACTATTTGACATAGAAACGTGAAATTTGGTAATAATATAGGAATTGATGGCCTCATCAGAGCCATGTATGTAGTTTTGAGAATTAAATTTTGACTTAAGGGGTTAGTTTTGGGGGGTGAAGTCGGAAGTGAAAAAAAAAATTTTTTACTAGGTTCATCGAGTGTGGTGTCAAATGAAAGCTTGTGAAAACACGAGTAAAAAATATATATATAATATTATACTTGCGCGCACTTTTCTTTGTATTATTTTTAAAAATTCGCGAAAAATCGCTGTCCCGGGCCTTATCTCGAAAAGTACTTATCAAAAAATTTCGAAAAAAAATTCTGGAATATTCTCCACGGGGTGTAGATTGAACGAAAATTATCACGAGTGCATTACCTTTAATAATTTATATGGTATATAAAAAAAAACAAAAATTTCAAGGTCATCAGATTTCAGTAAAGATTGGAAACAAACTTTGTTGAAAACTCATTTGGGGTGTGTTTTGTGAAGTCACTGATCATTTTATACCACCGTAACATAAATTTTGACTTAAGGGATTCGTTTTTGAGGGGTGAAATCGGAAGTGAAAAAAAAAATTTTTTTTACTAGGTCATCAAGTGTGGTGTCAAATGAAAGCTTGTGAAAACACGAGTAAAAAATATATATATAATGTAATACTTGCGCACACTTTTCTTCGTATTACTTTTAAAAAATAGCGAAAAATCGCTGTCCCCTACCTTATCTCGAAAAGTACTGATCAAAAAATTTTGAAAGAATTCTGGAATATTCTCCACGGGGTATAGATTGAACGAAAATTATCACGCGTGCATTACCTTTAATAATTTATTTGGTATATAAAAAAAAAAAACAAAATTTCAAGGTCACCAGTTTTTCAGTAAAGATTGGAAACAAACTTTGTTAAAAACTCATTTGGGGTGTGTTTTGTGAAGTCACTGATCATTTTATACCATCCTAAAAAAAAATTTTATTTTAAAAACAATCAACGTACGGAACACTAATTGTGCAAATTCAACTTGCACTTGACCGGTTTTTTTTTTACCATGAAGCTTCGATTTGAAGTATGACCACACCTTTTCGACTGGGATCTTCACAGGGTGTTTCACGGCGCGCTAAACCAATCGGTTAGTGGAAATTGATCAGACTCGTGGGGTGATAACATAACCCCAAAATGAAGATTCATCGGAAAAAATTACTTCAGTCCCGATTTAACTGTTTTTCTGCCCACGCGAGTCGTTTCTATGTCTTTTTGCTCAGCAATGCTTTCTTGATTATACGCCGCCACTACAAATCTTTAGCCCGACGATGAGTGCGAATCGTTTGATACGATATATCCAAACTTTTCTGCTTTAGTTTTTGCGTCCCTTGGTGCAAAGTTAATTAAGGATTTCGGGAAAACAATAATCACTTTTTCGTCCCTGTCCATCACTTTTCCTCTCGGAGAACACTTTTACTCACTTGCTAACGAATGCCCTCAACTTGCCCGTTGATTAGAGAGGCACACACTCTCGAAGTGCGAAGCGTATGCAGCACTCATCTTCGATAATCTACTATTTAACCATAAATAAGGTTAGAAGTGAATCCCTTTCTATAAAACACTGTTTACAAGGGTGCCACCAATAAATTCAAAAAAAAATCTTTTACCGATTACAAATTACACTGGTCAACAAATATTTTTTTAATTTTTTTCCTCTAATTTTTTTTTTTTCAGTTTTCGGCTTATTGTAGTGTTCTGATTTCAATTCCGATATTATTTTTTTCTCTGACAGATCATGTTTTTTAATATTTTAGGTCTACCCTAACTTAGACGACACCCGCAGTTTTTTAAGATCTACCCGACTCAGAATAATTATTTTTAGTGTTCCGTACGGAACACTTATAAGATCACTTCGGTGTCTGTCTGTCTGTCTGTCTGTCACACCCGATTTTCTCCGAAACTATTTGACATAGAAAGGTGAAATTTGGTAATAATATAGGAATTGATGGCCTCATCAGAGTCATGTAGTTTTGAGAATTAAATTTTGACTCAAGGGGTTAGTTTTGGGGGGTGAAGTCGGAAGTAAAAAAAAATTTTTTTTACTAGGTCATCGAGTGTGGTGTCAAATGAAAGCTTGTGAAAACACGAGTAAAAAATATATATATAATATTATACTTGCGCGCACTTTTCTTTGTATTATTTTTAAAAATTCGCGAAAAATCGCTGTCCCGGGCCTTATCTCGAAAAGTACTTATCAAAACATTTCGAAAAAATTCTGGAATATTCTCCACGGGGTGTAGATTGAACGAAAATTATCACGAGTGCATTACCTTTAATAATTTATATGGTACATAAAAAAAAAACAAAAATTTCAAGGTCATCAGATTTCAGTAAAAGATTGGAAACAAACTTTGTTGAAAACTGATTTAGGGTGTGTTTTGTGAAGTCACTGATCATTTTATACCACCGTAACATAAATTTTGACTTAAGGGGTTCGTTTTGAGGGGTGAAATCGGAAGTGAAAAAAATTTTTTTTTACTAGGTCATCGAGTGTGGTGTCAAATGAAAGCTTGTGAAAACACGAGTAATATATATATATATATATATATATATATATATATATATATATATATATATATATATATATATATATATATATATATATAAAATGTAATACTTGCGCACACTTTTCTTCGTATTACTTTTAAAAAATCGCTGTCCCCTACCTTATCTCGAAAAGTACTAATCAAAAAATTCTGGAATATTCTCCACGGGTATAGATTGAACGAAAATTATCACAAGTGCATTACCTTTAATAATTTATTTGGTATTTAAAAAAAAAAAAAAAAAAATTTCAAGGTCACCAATTTTCAGTAAAGATTGGAAAAAAAACTTTGTTGAAAACTCATTTGGGGTGTGTTTTGTGAAGTCACTGATCATTTTATACCACCCTAACAAAAATTTTTATTTTAAAAACAATCTACGTACGGAACACTAATTGTGCAAGTTCAACTTGCACTTGACCGGTTTTTTTAATTTCTGATATGACTTTGACACGCAGACGTTGTTTAGACAATCCAGATTGTTTCCGCTGTATTCGTGGCGAATTCATCTTTGAAAAATATCGAAAACCTATCTCGGATTTCGCTAAAACTATGTATTTTAACCACCTTCAAATAGCATTGTGCAATCAAGACAAGTAATGGGTACCTCATATTGTGTGCCAGCACCGTATCGTATGTCTGCGGCAATGGTCAAATAGAAAAAGAAGTGCTATCAAATTTAAAACACCGATGATTTGGCAGGAACCTCAAAATCACTATGACGACTGCTATTTTTGCGTCGTAAATATTAACGGCATAAATTCTGGAAATCGAGATAAATGGTCATATACTAACTTACCCTCCGCTCAACGACCTCTTCTATACTCTGGTGTGATACAAGGAACATCACCTAAATGCTCTGAAGAACCAGATTTTATGGAAATTGAAGACAAAAAAATGGGCAATATTGACTCGGATTTCACATGTAGTCAGTCATCAGATCCTCCACCTTTTAATCAAAAGGAATCGAATGACTTAGTAAGGGATCTAAATTTGTCAAAAGAAGCTTCTGAACTTTTGGCATCTCGTTTCAAAGAAAATAATTTACTTGCACCAGGAACTAGAATTACTTTATATTGGACCCGAGAAAAGATTTTTTTACCATATTTTTCTAGAGAAAATGATTTAGTTTTTTGTAATGATGTCAGAAGTATTTTGGAGAAGATGAGTTCACAACGATACCAACCAAATGATTGGCGTCTTTTTATAGTAGCAAGAGAAGTTTAAAGTGTACGCTACGCTACTTCATAACGTATGGTTCTATACCTATTGCACACTCTACTACTATGAAAGAAGAGTATACAACTATTTCTTGAGTAATGGAACAAATTAAGTATCGAGACCGTAACTGGCTCACTCGTGTAGATTTAAATATGGTTAACTTTCTTCTCAGACAACAGGGTGGATACACGAAATACCCATGTTTTATATGTCTGTGGGATAGCCGCGACAAACAAAAAAAAGTGGCCAGTACGAGAGGAACTGATAGTTGGTACCAAAATGATATTAATTTGCCCTTAGTAAATCAAGTTCACATTATACTGCCACCACTTCATATCAAACTGGGCATTATGCAACAGTTTGTGACAAAAACGGCGAATGTTCTATATTCTGACCATAAACTGCTTTCGACATCGAGTATCCTGCCAATCAGTGACAGAGAGGCGCCTAGGCCGCGCAAGATTTGGCACTACAAATCTGCTAAATGGGAAGATCTCATGGAATACTTTCGAACTTTCCCTTGGATGGACGTTTGTTTTCGATCCGATAACCCATCTGACTGCGCCAGGGAGGTGTCCGATGTTATTTTTGGCTGGTATGGAAGCTTACATCCCTTTTTCGAAGAAATGCTCCTCAAACGGCAAGCCTTGGTTCGACCGAAAATGCAAAGAAGCTGTTGCTTCTAAACATATTGCCTACCGACAATGGCGTGAAAACCCTAACACCGTAAATCGAAACATCTTTGTTCATGCCCGGAACAGATGCAAGGGAATTATCGACGAAACCAAGGAGGCACACAATCAACGAATTAGAAACAAACTGCTCTCGCTTGTCCCAACAATTCCAGGTCCCTTTGGGCAGTCGCTAAGGCAGTTAGTCAAAATTTTACCAAATCCACCATACCACCACTCACACGGCCAGATAATTCCATTGCAACCACACCTGTTTGAGAGAGCGAACTTGTTGGCTGAACTCTTTGCTTCACATTCTACTGTCGATTTCCAAGGAAAAACACCACCTACTATTCCCATATTGCAGTCAAGGATGCCCGATGTTGTCTTCAGACAGCGCATCATAAAGGGTATTTTAATGAAGCTAGACACCAAGAAGGCTTCTGGCGCTGACGGAATACCTGCCATAGTTCTCAAAAACTGTGCAAGGGAACTAACACCAGTTTTCTGTAGACTTTTTAACCTATCCTACAGAAAGGGAATATTTCCGTCCTGCTGGAAATGTGCCACGGTTCAGCCGATACCTAAAAAAGGTAAGAAGACCTTGCCAAATAACTACCGACCAGTTGCACTGCTTCCAATAATATCGAAAGTCATGGAAAAGGTTATCAATGAGCATCTTCTAAAATATCTTGAACGATTCAATATTATTAGCGATCACCAATATGGTTTTCGTAAACATAGATCAACAGGAGATCTTCTGACTTATGTAACACAAGTTTGGAACAACGCAATTGAACACTTTGAGAATCTCGAGCGGTTGCTCTTGACATATCCAAGGCATTCGACCGTGTTTGGCACGATGGACTGTTGGCTAAGTTGCGCTCTTATGGTATGTCTGAAAGGTTCTGTTTGTGGCTCTCATGTTTCCTCAGAGAGCGTTCTTTACGAGTGGCGGTCGACGGATTTCTTTCTAACACCCTCACTATCAACGCCGGTGTGCCCCAGGGCTCTATACTGTCTCCTACTCTCTTTCTCATTTACATTAACGATCTGCTGGAAAAGACCGCGAATCCAATCTATAGCTTTGCAGATGACAGTACGCTTGTCTCTTCATTCACCTTGAACGCTCGGACATCGGCTGCTCAGGCGAATATCCGCAGACAGCAGGAGGTCGTTCAACTTAACAAAGACCTGGAAAAGATTTCTATCTTGGGGTGACAGTAACCAAGTGGAATTTAACGCTACAAAAACCCAAGCGGCAGTTTTTTCTAAAAAAGTTAACGTTGCTGAACCCGACATAGTTATGTCGGGGCACTCCATTCCCCTAGCATCGTCGCTCAATTTGTTGGGCGTTAGTTTGGGAGCAAATATGTCTTGGCATGAACATGTTGCAGGCATAGCAAGGAGAGCTTCTCAAAAGTTGGGAATATTATTTAGAACCAGAAAGCTTTACACCCCACAACAACTGTTAATTCTTTACAAAGCCCAAATTCGACCAACTATGGAATACTGCTCCCACGTTTGGGGCTCCGCTCCCAAACATACACTGCATTTGTTGGATTCTGTTCAGAGAAGAGCGGTCCGTCTGATTGGGGACCCGGAATTGACCGGCGGCCTTGATTCGCTGGAACATCGAAGAACGGTTGGCGACTTGAGTCTGTTCTACAAGTATTTTCATGGAAAGTGTTCGAAGGATGTAGCCCGCTTAATTCCTCCCAAAGCGATGCATGTTAGAAATACACGTCGCGCTGGTGCTTCGCATCCGTATGAGGTTCAGCTTGTTACTCCGCGTACAACGCTTTTCAAGCAATCTTTTATATGGAGAACGTCATCCCTTTGGAATAATTTGCCCAGCGCTGTGTTTCCCACCGAGTACAATTTACAGCGATTCAAGAACAAACGTGAATCGCTTTTTCCGCACTCGTGCCGCTCCTGGAGCGCTTTAGGGACTTCCCTGCAGCACGTGTGCTAGACCAATAAAAAAAAAAAAAAAAAAAAAAAAAATATATCAATCGGTTTTATAACGTCTTCCGATGCTTAATTTCCACTCCTCCCGGTTTCTCCATCCCTCCTCCTCCAGATCTCTCTCTAGTACTTCCTTGTTGATTCCTGCTCTCCAGCTTTGGCGTGGTCTTCCTCGCTTTCTTCTTCCATGACAGTTCTAATTTAAGATCTTTTTAGGTAGTCGGTCTTGTGACATTCTCTGTACATGTCCGTACCATACCAACTGTTGGGTTGAGTTGTAAATTCTCTTCTTATTTTCAATGGTTATGTTTTTGTCCCATAGTATACTATTAAGCATTGTAATCGCTTTTCTTCCTTGGATATTCCTCTCGAATATTGCTTCTTCCAGTGCTCCGTTCCTAGATATTCTCGTTCCCAAATACTTATAACTGGCGCAGTGTTTGATAATGTGTCCTGTGGCCAGTTTGAAGTCCTGCTGTTGTCCTCCGACGCACATGTACTCGGCCTTTTTAATATTGACTTCTAGGCTCCATTTTTTATATTCTTCCATAAGTTTTCGTGTCATGTATTCCATATCATTGATGTCCTGAGCGACTACTACCTGGTCGTCCGCGAATGATAGCGTGTACAATGTAGTATCGTCATCCAGTGGTAATCCCATACTGCTGCATTTTCCTTTTCCAGTTCTTCAGTGCAGTCTCCAAATGGATTTTAAATAGCGTTGGGGATATACAGCAGCCCTGTTTGAGACCCCTTGTGACCTAGAATCCTGTTGTTATACCATATTTGGTTTTCACTCTACTTCTTGCGTCTTGGTATAAGGATTTTACGGCTTTAATTATTTCGGTGCTTATATTACTCTGTTGTAGTGTTTCCCACAATCTCATTAGTGGCACGCTGTCGTAGGCCTTTTTTAAAATCAACAAACAAGATATGGACTTCCTGATCAAATGCGGTTTTCTTTTCTAGGATTGGTGTCAGCGAGAAGAGATGATCTATTGTGGATCTTTTTGCTCTAAAGCCTGCCTGTTCTTCAGCTTCTACGTCCGCGTATTCCGTTTCTATTCTATTTTTAAGTATTTTTCCGTATACGGAAAAAACGGCGAATGTTCTACTTTTCTTTTATGCAAGTTTCCAGGATTAAGCACAGAAAAATTGAAAGCGGGTATTTTTGATGGGCCACAAATCAGACAACTTGTGAAAGACCCAAACTCTGTGAATTCAATGAATGAAGTGGAGTCTAAAGCTTGGAAATCATTTGTTGTGGTGATTAAAAATTTTCTTGGAAACAATAAGTCTGACAACTATTCTGAGTTAATTGAGTGCATGTTATCCAATTTGAAAGATATGGGTTGCAACATGAGTATCAAGATTCATTACTTACATTCTCGTTAGATCGATTTCCAGAAAATCTTGGCAATTTCAGTGAAGAGCCGGTGAAAGATTTCACCAAGACATACGCGCAATAGAAGAGCGTTGTCAAGGAAGGTGAGACATCCACATGATGGACGATTACTGTTGGAGTTTGTAAAGAGATGAGCCTCAAGCCGTACATTCAACAAAATCGTATAAAAGAACGTTTCATAGTGTGTAATTACATCAAACATAGACAAAATGTTGTATTTTTGTTCCATTTTTGAAGAAAATTAGAATTTCATATAAATAACTGATAGCATTAAACCAGTATTTTTTCCGTAACCAGTGCCTCAGGTATACCCTATAATGCATATAAAATTTCCGGAAAAAATTTCAGTGTTGACCAGTGTTATAGGCGACACGTTCTTACTGAAATATTTGGTTCGAAGGATAAGTAGGTAAGGTTTGTTATTGAGAAATGAAGGTACCAATTCTGTTAAAGAAATCTCAGGATCGTCAACTTCACAAAGAAGATAATACCAGTTTACCTAAACTTCCAATAGGCCTCTCAGGCCGACCATGTAACATCAACTTCTTATTAACTCCTAAATTCTGATAGACCTGAACCAATTGGGTAGAAGACCATATTTGGACCGGTTCAACTTCATGTGGGGTCTGCGTTTGGATACCATATGTCGCCATCATCGCTTGCAATCGCATAGATTCGGCTATTAATACGATTTGAACTACTAGATCGGTAGCTGTGCCCTGATATTAAATGAAAAAAATAAAGAGGAAAGGATTAGGCGTTGCATTGATATTTAGGATATATTTCTTTCGTTACAGTACGTTAAAACGTGTATATTTGCTTGTAAATAATATTAATAATTCTCCAGTTTGTCCGGTTTTGGTAGTGTCATTATTACGGTTCACATTTAACGATTACTATATCGTATGTTCTAAGATCGAAATACATTACCAACAAAATGGGATACATTGTATGTATACTAGTCGTGATTACATTTCCAAGAGTAATTGTATTTATAATATTCTAAAGTTAACATTACGTGCTTTAGTTAACTTAAATTTACTGTTCCTGTGACTACATTCAATACAAAAAAAGAAGCGCTTTTATTAAATAAATGACAGGTGTGTCATTAAGTTAACTAAATCGTAGCACGTGATCCGCTTTAAAGAAAATGACTTTTATTCTACTGACAATAAAATTACTTAATTACTTTGTTAATTATATTTGTAAAGATTTTACAATTGCGTTATAGCAATTTCGTAGTACAACTACACTGTCAAACGCTTAACTAAGACTAAAACAGATTTTTGGTACTTTATATTTATATGATGAACAGATGTGGGTCTATTAGTACTAAAATAAGTTGGGAATGTGGAATCTTTGGCACAATGACACTACTCAGTATATATCACCACTACACCAAACACTTTATTTTTGCACTCGACGCGCGTTTCGCTAACCATGTTAGCTTCATCAGGAGCGATGATTGACTAAAGGTAAACTACATATCTACCCTATTTATACTTAGCCTAACCCTAGAATTACTCAAGCGGAACTAATGACATAGACAAGGCCCTCAGTTCCGGTCAAGTAACCAGTAGAGGGAACTATGGGTACTAAAATAGTTGGAACAGGACGGAATTTGCTACGTCTAATTGACTATTCAGTAAATTTATATTATAGTCCTTTGAATGCCTGTAAATTTCTATGGATTCTAAGAAATTGAGTTTTGTCCTTTTAGATGGCGTATGGAGTATTTGTAAACAACTGATATTGGGAAAAGTATGGCCTATTTCTAAGAAATGTTTAGCAAAGTGTGATTTTTCATTTTTTAGCCTATAAGAGGCATTGTGTTCTGCGAATCTTGTTTTGAAATTCCGTCCCGTTTGGCCTACGTAATTAGCTATTGCACTCTTGACAATTAAGTATATGAACTCCTGATTTATTGTGTTTATTAGTTTTATTTTTGGCATTGAAAAATATACTTGATAATTTTCGAGCAGGTTTTAAAGCTATTCTTGTTTTTTCGGCAATGAGAATTTGGGATATTTTATCCGAGATGGGACCAAAATACAAATATGTCAGAGGTATGAATGTTTTCTTGTCTTGGTATTCTTTTATGGGGTAGATTAAGCTGAAAGTGATTTTTTTTCGTTTACGGCTTATTAAGGTATTAATTATTTTACATTTTTTTCATCTCTCCTCACTGACACAAATCCTAGAAAAGAAAACTGCATTTGATCAGGAAGTCCATGTCTTGTTTGTTGATTTAAAAAAGGTCTACGACAGCGTGCCACTAATGAGATTGTGGGAAACACTACAACAGAGTAATGTAAGCACCGAAATAATTAAAGCCGTAAAATCCTTATACCAAGACGCAAGAAGTAGTGTGAAAACCAAATATGGTATAACAACAGGGTTCCAGGTCACAAAGGGTCTCAAACAGGGCTGCTGTATATTCCCAACGCTATTTAAAATCTATTTGGAGAGTGCACTGAAGAACTGGAAAAGGAAATGCAGCAGTATGGGATTACCACTGGATGACGATACTACATTGTACACGCTATAATTCGCAGACGACCAGGTAGTAGTCGCTCAGGACATCGATGATATGGAATACATGACACGAAAACTTATGGAGGAATATGAAAAATGGAGCCTAGAAGTCAATATTAAAAAGACCGAGTACATGTGTGTCGGAGGACAACAGCAGGACCTGAAACTGGCCACAGGACACACCATCAAACACTGTGCCAGTTATAAGTATTTGAGAACGAGAATATCTAGGGACGGAACACTGGAAGAAGCAATATTCGAGAGGAATATCCAAGGAAGAAAAGCGTTTGCAATGCTTAATAGTATACTATGGGACAAAAACATAACCACTGAAATTAAGAAGAGAATTTACAAGTCAATAGTGAAAAGTATAATAACTTACAGCTCCCAGGTGTGGCCACTGAAGGAAAGAACAGAAAAAATACTAAAGGCTACAGAAATGGATTTCTGGAGACGAGTAGCCAGAAAAATCCAGAAAAGACCGCATACCAAATGACACGATAAGACGAGCTTTAGAAATAAAGCACGATATAGTAGACGAAATCAGAACCCAACAGTTGGTATGGTACGGACATGTACAGAGAATGTCACAAGACCAACTACCTAAAAAGATTTTAAATTGGAACCCTCACGGCAAAAGAAAGCGAGGAAGACCACGCCAAAGCTGGAGAGCAGGAATCAACAAGGAAGTACTAGAGAGAGATCTGGAGGAGGAGGGATGGAGAAACCGGGAGGAGTGGAAATTAGGCAACGGAAGACGGAAGACGTTATAAAACCGATTTATATATATATATATATATATATATATATATATATATATATATATATATATATATATATATATATATATTTATTATTTTACGTTGGAAGCCGTTCTTGAATGCTATATTTTTGATTGTGTCCAGTTCTTTTTTTTAAATTATTTTTACTAAGAGGGATATTGAAGGCTCTATGGATCATAGATCTATAGGTTGCCAGTTTATGGCAGTTAAGGTGTATTGAGTTAGCTGGGATGGTGACATCTGAAAAGGTTGGTTTGTGGAAGCTATAGAATTCTAGTCTACCATATTTCCCTTCTTTGAAATTGTAAAATCTAAGAAATTTATTTTATTATCTGTTTTCTTTTCCAGTGTGAATTTTATATTGGGGTGTATATTATTTAGATAATTTATAGTAGAATTTAGTTCAATATCATTTCCATGGAAACATATTGAGATGTCGTCCACATATCTAAACCAAAAGAGAATATTTATTGCGTGTTTTTGCGAGTTTTTAGAAAACTATTTTCCAGTTCTGACATAAAAATTTCTGCTAGCAAAGGACTAAGTGGATACCACATGGTAAGACCATCTCTTTGTTTGAAAAATTGATTATTGAACTGAAATAATTTCCAGTTATACAAAATTCGAACAGTTTCAATATATCTTGTATTGTTATAATGATGTTTTTTTGTAGCATAGTTTTAATAATTTCTATATTTTTAAAAATTATATATATATATATATATATATATATATATATATATATATATATATATATATATATATATATATATATATGTACAATCGTATATTCCTTCTACCATATGGTGTAGGGCAGTTATACATTCTCCTTTTTTTCCCTCTCAATCTCCACATATGAACTTCTTTCCATCTGTCTCTATTCTTTGCCATTTTCACTGCTTCTTTCTAGGATTTTCCCTTCTCCTTAAGTATACTTCCAATACTCCTATTCCAGGTTTGTCTAGGTCTTCCTCGCTTCTGTTTTCTCTGTATTCGGGCTTCATACACTTGTTTTACCTGTCTATCATTCTTCATTCTCTGTATATATCCCTACCATCCCAGCTGTCTTTGTTGTGTATATTCCATAATTGCTTGTACTCTCAGCCTTTTTTCTGTATTCCTTATTCTGTCCTTCCGTGTAACTCCTTGTACTGCTCTCAGGTATTTCATTTCGACGGCTCGTACCTTGGTTTTCTGTCGGTCTGTTAGGGTCCATGATTCACATCCATATGTTAGTTTCGTCACCTCTTTCTTCCTAATGAATTTATTATTTATTGCATAGTAAAGTTTGTTCGTTTTTAATTTCTAAACAATCTTTATTTGGGATATTGGAGAACATATTTGTTACATAGAATGAAACTAGAAGGGCGTTATTTGGGATGAAAATACATAATTCAAACAATCAACATAAAATTCTATTGACCTCACAAATAAACTTAAAAATATCTCCAAAGGGTCAAAACTGAATTTCTTAGAATCCATAGAAATTTACAGACATTCAAAAGACCATAATATAAATTTACTGAATAGTCAATTAGATGTAATAAATTCCGTCCTTTACCAACTTTTATAGTATCTAATATACCCACATCTGTTCATTCTGTAAACACAAATACCAAAAATCTGTTTTAGTCTTAGTTAAGCGTTTGATAATGTAGTTGTACTACGAAATCGCGATAACGCAATTGTAAAATGTTTACAAATATATTTAGTGACAGTTAACAAAATAATTAAGTAGTTTTATTGTTAAAATGTACTGTCTGTGGTAACGGACCAATCAATCAGCTCTTTATTCTACTGGTTGTAATTTATATAAAACCTCAATATGTTAATGAAAAAAGCATTTTAAAACGTTCTATATCGGTTAAATGTCATGCAGTAGTAGGCAGAATGTTTCTGAAAAGGTGAGTTATATGTCAGGAATATATAGATCCGGTTCAAATACGAGGGTCGTATGATAAGTCCCTGACTTTAACAAGAAAAAAACATTTTTATGTGTAAAATTTACTTTATTTTTCAACATAGTCTCCTTTTAGCGTGACTCACTTAGTCTAATGTTTTTTCTATCTTTTGTATCCCATCTAAAAATATGATTTCTCCAACCCTTCAAAATAGGCGTTTGTTTCAGCAATCACCTCATCGTTTCTGCCAAATTTTTTTCCGCCGAGTCATTTTTTCATATTCGGAAATAGAAATAATCGCTGGGGACTAAATTTGGCGAATATAGCGGATGCGGAAACAATTTGTATCCTAACTCATGGAATTTTGCCATGGCGATGAGACACAAGTGTGCGCGCGTGCATTGTTTTGATGAAAGGGAACTTTTTCTTTGCCAAATGCGGACGTTTTTCTTTCATAGCATAGAAGAAACGATCCAGTAAGTTGACCTTTTACTCTCCATTAATCGTTTTCCCCTCATCAAGGTAATCGATATGGATTATGCCACGTGCACACTGTGGCCATGACTTTGTTAGCCTTGGTGTTCTTGAGCGCCGGTTCGCCACGGAAAACCCACTGTTTAGACTGTTATTTGATGTCTGATGTGCTGTAATGAATCCGTGTTTCGTCAACAGTTATGAATCGACGTCAAAAATCATTCCGATTGCGTTTTAAACATCGCCAAATATTCTCCTGAAGTTGACACACGTGCGTGTTTATTGTCAGTTGTGTGCAATCGAGGCCCCATCTTGCGTAAAGCTTTCTTATATCCAAATGAGTTCTTAAAATGTTCTGAACCCGTTCAATCGAGATGCCCACAGGCACAGCAATCTGACGCACTTTCACTCTTCGATCATTTATCACTATATCGTGCATTATTTCAATCATTTCTGATGTGGTGAGCTCATTTGGACGACCTGGACATTCTTCATCAAAAATGCTCGTTCGGCCGCGTTTGGATTCAGCTGTCGACCATTTTATGGTCGATAACGAAGGTGCAGAGTCCCCATAAACTTCGCCGATTTTCGCTTTTATAGCAACATTCGTTTTCTTTTTCAAAAACAAATATTTTATCACTGCACAATATTCAATTTTTTCCATTGTTGTAATATCACAAAAGTTGTTCTTTTTAAATGGCTGCCACTTACAAACTAAATCACGCAGCGACTTGAAAATTTGACAGGATTCTTGTGAAAGGATATGTTTACGAAAAAAATAATTTTTTAAATAGTAGTAGCGTCATCTCTGGCCAAAGTTAGGTAGTTATCATACAAGCCTCGTAACTAGTTCGATCAGGATTGGATTGTGTCAAATTAGATAATAAATCATTCTAATATCAACGTGGCAACTTTGAGACACGGTTTGGTAAACACCAGTCGGGTATAAATACTTAGTATAAAACTTCGTTACGCGTGCTTTTCAGAAAAAGGTTTTTTTTTTTGGAATAAGCTTAAAACGGTCTAATTTTGAAAAACTTACCCGAAAATATCGGGGGGAGGCCGTTTTTGCACGTTTTTTTTTGGCATATAAACATTGATATGTAAGCGTACGAAAGTCTACAATGCTACTGACTGATATGCACTGATCGAAACTGCTCGGGAGAACTCAGTTCGTTTACTCGCATGCGCCGAGATGATTATGGTACATTTAGTCATAGTAAAATTCCAACCAATAAGGAACTTTGCTGTGAAATTTTCTTTGCGGAAAACAACACGAAAAGAACAAATCACAAGGTTTTTTAATGTACTTTGTAATTGATTATTTAATTCAGGTTAATTACAGCTAGTTCAGGTTAACAAAAACGGTTACCTCCCGATTTTTTTCTCATAAATTTTTCAAATTTAGGCCATTTTAAGCCCATTTAAAAAAAAAACTTCCTTTTTCTGAATAGCCCGCGTACCGAAATGTTACCAATAAACATTTTTGTGATAAGATTAGATTACAATTGAAAAAAATTTGGTGAAAGTTCGGTACGCGGGCTTTTCAGAAAAAGAGAGGTTTCTTTTATGGAATAGGCTTAAAATGTACTACTTTTGAAAGATTTATGAGAAGAAATCGGGGGGAGGCCGTTTTTGCAAACCTGATCTAACCGGAACTAACCTGAACTAAATAAGACAGGCCAACAATGAAAAAACTTTTTTAATAATTTTACCTGATTCCTATGTTTTTTTGGTGTGCTGAGTCCGAAAATAATAAAAAAGTCGTATCACCCACCAATTTTTCATATTTTAATATTCAAAATCTGAAAAGTTTATTTTTTATCATTTGAATGTTATTAGTAGAGACCGGATTATATGCATTTGCATACTTTCATATGCATTTGCATATTTAGACCATTCTCACCGATTATTGCATATTTTACCCAAAATCTAGTAATGATGCATATTTTCCCTATATTTACAATATTTCTCGGTATTACTAGGCAATTGAATTGCTCAGGGTATTGTTAATGTCGCCGTCTGGAACCGATCTTATCGCCGGGACATTACCTGTAATAGTTTAAACATCGATTAGGTTATAGTGCCAAGGGAATGCCCAAAATTACGACGGTATTTTATTCATTTGTTTCTTGGTTGGGATATTAAATGATAAGTAGTTAGTTTCTAAGAATAATTGTTTGAGCGTGGATCAAATAAACAATTTTCTCGAAGACGAATTTTTATTTTAAAACAAGATATCTCTCTTTGTGGGTAGCTGATTATCCTGGAACATTTACGTACGACGGGAATGTTTTATATTGTCGAGTTTGCGAGAAAAATATTTCGTGCACAAAAAAGTTTCAAATTGATCAGCATGTCAAGACAAGTTTTCATATCGCAGGATTGCAAAAAAAGGCCCACATCAACAACTTATAACAGCAGCAAGTACCAGTGATTCCACTTCTATAGGCAAAAAAAACCACTTTAGCATGGATTTATGTGAAGCATTGCTTGCAAGTAATATTCCTCTCCACAAACTTACAAATCTCTACATTTTCTGCGAAAATATTGCTTGAATCAAAAAATACCAGACGAATCAACACTGCGTAAAGATTACATACCAACAATTTACCAACATGTTCTGGAAGAAATACGTAATGAACTTAAGGGTGACATTATTTGGATTTCAGCTGAAACTACCGACAGTTGTGGTCGCTATATTGCGAATTTAATTGTGGGTGCATTAAGATTAGAGCCTTCTTCTTCCTATTTGGTGGCCTGCAAAGAACTTGACAAGACAAATCATTCTACGATTGCCAGATTTGTGAATGAGGGTATTATAAAAATATTTCCTGAATCTTCTGCAGATGAAAGAGTGTGTATATTTCTCTTAGAGGCTGCTCTCTATATGATCAAGGCAGCCAAAGTCCTTAAAGTTTTTTATCCAAATTTAATTCATGTGACGTGCTTTGCTCACGAAGTCCATCGACTCGCTGAAGAAGTACGATCCAGGTTTGGAAATGTAAATAAACTGATTTCATCAGCAAAGAAAGTGTTTCTTAAAGCACCTGCTCGCAATAAGCCCTATAAAGAAAAACTGCCAAATGTGCCTTTACCTTCCGAACCAGTGGTAACTCGACGGGGAACATGGATTGAAGCTGTACTATTTTATAATGAACATTTCGAGGCCATCAAAGGTGTAGTAAATGACTTCGATAGTGCAGAGGCTATGGCAGTTCGTCAAACCAAGGAAGCATTTAACGATTCTGATATTAAAAAAAAAACATAGCTTTGATTAGCACTCACTTTTCCCACATACCTATGGGTATTGAAAAGCTTAAAACTCGAGGTTTGGCGTTAACTGATCAAATCATCAAATAAACTCCACATTACCAGATGTATTCCCGCTTAGAGTTAAAGAAAAGTTTGAAAACATTTTGTGCAATGACCCAGGCTTTGAACCTTTGTGTCAAATTGATAGTTTTATTAATGGGACGGGTGAACTATTGCCAGAAAACAATAAGTGCTAACATAGCACCCAAATTCAAATACTGCCCAGTTACCTCAGTGGATGTGGAACGGTCTTTTTCCACTTATAAAAATATTTTTAAGTGATCGAAGACACAATCTTACTACCCAACATTTGGAACAATACCTTATTGTTTACGTGTACAAGAATACAAATGTTAAATAATTTTAAAAAATGTTAAATAATTGTTAATTAAACATCGTCGATAACTTGTTAATTTTATGCTAAAAATTACTACTTTTATTATTATTTAATATTGCATATTTTGACCCTTTTCATGCATATTTTAAACACTTTTCAAGATTTTTATATTGCATATAATCCAGTCTCTAGTTATTAGGTTGGCAATAAAATCAGAATTTTATAAGGTTGGCAGTAATATTAAATGTTATGTTGGCAGTTCCGATAAATGTCACAGTTGTTTGTTTTCTTCCAGTTAATATAACCTCGCATCGCAGTGTTTAACCCATGTGCTTTGATTCACACTCGAAGTATGGCTAATCGTGGTTGTAAAAACTCTCCCAACAGTTTTTGTTATACATGTAGTATGTTTGCAGTTAAAAATCATCAAAGAAACATTACTGACTTTGTAAAAAAGTATGCTTTGCATATTTTGGTGTAAAAATCGGTAATCAAGAAACATGTTGGGCTCCTCACAAAGTATGTTATGTTTGTGTCGAGGATCTTAGGAAATGGTATAAGAAAGAAAAAAAAGCTTTTAGATTTGCAATAGCAATGGTATGGAAAGAGCAAGAAAATCACTCATATAATTGTTATTTTTGCAGCGTTGATGTTTCTGGATATAACGCCAAAAATAAGAAAGTAATTGTCTATCCTAACCTTACTTCAGCTCGGCCGGTAGGACATGGACCGGGACTTCCTGTCCCTGAGCCACCTCGGTCTATTGATGACGTTTTACAGTTCAGTCCTGAATTTAATGAAAGTCGACCGGATGATGATGAGTTTCAATGTTCTCTAGAAAATTTAAAACCACAGTTGTATACACAAGCTGAGTTAAATGATTTAGTAAGAGATTTGGGTTTGACTAAAGAAAAAAACAGAATTGCTTGGTTCTAGGCTGAAAGAAAAACATTTATTGGAATCTGGAACATCTATTTATTTTTTTAAATTTTGTATTTAATTTAATTATTTATAATTTAATTATTTAATTTTCCCTATTTTGAAATTTAATCGATGTCATATTGTGAGAGAACTGTGGATGTTTAAAAAAAAACTGATACCAGACAGGGTTTCAGCACCCAAAAATACATAACACTTAGATGTATTGGTTTAAAAAGTCTTTACAATTATTTTTTTTGTTGGCCTGTGTAATCAGTAAGTAGAAAATACATTAAATTATGAAAAAAAATGTCCTACCTTAAGGTGAAAAACTGACGTACGTGCTATATTAGTGACTGGAGACCAAGTTATGGTAGTTGAGGTTAGTTCGGGTTAACAAAAACGGCCTCCCCCCGATTTTTTCTCGTAAATCTTTCAAAATTAAGCCATTTTAGTCCTATTCCAAAAAAGAAATCTCCCTTTTTCTGAAAAGCCAGCGTACGGAACTTTTACCATACGTAGTCTGTGTATCGTCAGGATGCAATTGTTAGCTAAACTTCACTCCAATTTGACACGGTTCAATTCCAAGAATTGTGATTTGTTATCTCAGGGCTGTCAAGGTCATGCACAGTTCGGGCCGATTTCGGAGACAACGCCTCCCGCAACCCCACCACTGCTGGACGCTTAGCGGCCGAACCGCCGATCGCACGGTCTCAGGAGCGGCTATGAGAGACATAGGAACGCATTGTGTTTGGTAAGTCTTTATTATTATAATATATTTTTTCTTTTTTTATGAAATATATATACATATATATATATATATATATATATATATATATATATATATATATATATATATATTTACATTATATATAAATCGTAAATATATATATATATATATATATATATATATATATATATATATATATATATATATATATATATATATATATATATATATATATATATATTTACATTATATATAAATATATATATATATATATATATATATATATATATATATATATATATATATATATATATATATATATATTTACGATATTACGATAATATTAAATAATATTAATAATCATGATTAACACAGGTCTGCAACAAAAATGCTGTCTGGATGTTTTCAACTGATTTCTATGTATTTAGGTGTTCTGAAAACTAAAAAAATACTCAAAAAATTCCAGAACGTCAGGTTATTTTGCAAAACGCAAAATTTTATTATAAAAAAGGGTTTTTTTTTTGGGCTAACTTGAAGTCATAAATAAATAGGTACAATTTTATTTTGATTACTGTTTTTAAATGTATACAGGCCATAACCATCATTACTTTCTAAATAAAGAATGCCATGTGTGAGCTAAATTAACAAACATAAACGTTGTAACCAGAACGTGCGCGCTCCGATAGTGTAGAAAGTGGCGCGGTACAATTACGTGTTAACTCGTCATTGTTTTATAGATCTTGGTTCAATATAGTGCAATGTCATCTGTGCGGAAGTGTGTGAATTCGTCTGACAGTTTCTGTTATATTTGTGGCGAATATATGGTATTAAAACAACAACTTAATATTACGGACTTTGTAAAAAAAGTATACTTCACGTATTTTGGCTTAAAACTTGGAGATCGGGATAAAGTTTGGGCACCTCATAAAGTCTGCAAACGATGTGTTGAAGACCTTCGAAATTGGTTTAAGGGCAAGAAAAAAGCTTTCTGATATGCGATTCCTATGGTATGGCGCGAGCAAAAGAACCATAGTGATGATTGTTACTATTGTTCGTGCAATGTGAAAAGGTATAATTCAAAATGGAAGCAGTCCATTTCATACCCCAATCTGCAATTAGCTATTCGTCCCATCCCTCATGGGACCGAAATACCAGTGCCCAAGGCCCCTGCTACCTTGGAAGAGATTCCAAGTTCTGACGAAGATGGTGCTGTACCTGAACCCGATGACAAGTCAAGTTTTCAATTTGAAGATGACAGCAGTTCGAAATGGTTTTCCCAGGGCGAGCTAAATGATTTGGTAAGAGACTTGAATCTTCCCAAAAACGCTGCTGAGTTGCTTGGATCAAGGCTCAAAAGCAGGAACTTACTTTTGCCGGGAGTGTCTTCCTCCTGGTTTAGATATCGTGAGAATCAGTTCACTTTCTACTTTGCCCAAGAGGACGAGTTGGTTTATTGTACCAATATTGAAAGTTTGATGGATACATTTAAGATCTCATATGACCCAGCACAGTGGCGTATTTTCATAGATTCTTCAAAAAGAAGCCTTAAAGCAGTTCTGCTTCACAATGGCGGTTTCTATGCTTCCATTCCTGTCGGTCATTCCGTACACCCCAAGGAAACCTACAAGAACTTGGAATTGGTTCTTTGCAAATTAAAATATAAAGACCTCGGTTGGCAAGTGTGCGGTGATTTAAAAATCTTGGACATGTTGCTCGGACAACAATCTGGGTTTACCAAATTCCCTTGCTTTTTGTGTCTATGGGATAGTAGAGACCGAGCAAATCACTGGACCAAAAAGTGTTGGCCTCCGAGGGAGCTTAAACTTGACGAAAAGAACGTCCTGCATGAAACGTTGGTGCCTCCTCATAGAGTTCTTCTACCACCGCTTCACATAAAGCTGGGATTGATGAAGCAATTTGTAAAGTCACTTCCAAGAGATGGAAATTGCTTCAAATACTTAATATCAAAGTTTCCAGGCCTCTCAGAGGCAAAGTTGAAGGAAGGTGTTTTCGTTGGACCAGATATTAGACGGCTTATGGCTGATCCACAATTCATCACAACCATGACGGATCCTCAAAGAGAAGGGTGGATTGCCTTTAAAGAGGTCATAGAGAAATTTTTATGCAATAACAAAGACCCTAACTACAAACAAATCGTCAAAAGAATGTTAAAAGCATTTCAAGCTTCAGGTTGCCTAATGAGTTTAAAAGTACATTTTCTTCATTCCCACCTCGACTACTTTCCAGAAAATTTAGGAGATCTGAGTGAAGAGCAAGGTGAACGATTTCACCAAGATATTAAGGAGATGGAAAAAAGATACCAGGGAAGATGGAGCGTCTCAACGATGGCAGACTACTGTTGGACGCTTCAGAGAGACCTTCCAGATGCTTCCTACAAGCGAAAATGTACCAAAAGGAGTCTCACTGGGAAAAAGAAATGTGTTTAGTGCTTACTAATGAATGTATTTTAGATAAAAAATAAGTTTTGTTACGCAATTATAAATTAAAAAAAATTTGTTTAGTCTTTTATCTTTTATTTTAAGATGATAACTTGTTTAACATAGATACCTACATTGTCAGAAAACGTGACGTTCTATGACAAAATGCAGGTCATTTTCGGATTCAGTACACCCAAAAACATAAGAATTACGCAAAAAAAAAAACCAAAACAGCTCTCAATTTTTTTTTTTGCAGACTTGTGTAATTATTAAATACTTAATGACGGCTGAAAAAAAATATGCGATTGCAACATAGCTCTATAATAATATAATAATTATATTAATAAAAAGTACAACTATTAATATGACAATAGATTTCTAATCATCCGTGAGTTACTATTGCTGATGCATTTTGTTAAAGTGGTTTCCCTAATAGGCCTATTCTAATGATTATTAGCAAAGATGATGAAATATATGTTATGGAATGCTAACAGTTTATTTAAGTGTCATCAAATGATTCTATCACTTCGATAGAACATACTGTTGCGAATTGTCCCTCAATAAACGGTTTAAAATTTTTTGCAATAAGATTTGATATAACATATGACGGAATAAGAGCTTTTATAAAAATGTACTATTTATAGACGAATTCGAACTTGGACTTGAACTTCTTTGACAAATTAATTCTAAATTTTTAATTAGATAACGTTTTTCCTGGCTAAAACATATATTCTTTAAAATGTTTACTATTATAATACCTACGAAGAATATATTTTTTTAACAGCTAAATACTACACAGAAGGCAGGTGACTTTATCATTAATTAATGTAAAAAATAATTTTTTCTATACCTTATCAAAAAATTACACGAATTTTTAGCCTTATCCATTACGATTATTTCAATTCGTTGGCAAGTTTATCTTAAAAGATTTACCAAACACAATGCGCTCCTCCTATAGCCGTTCCTGAGACCGTGCGATCGGCGGCTCGGCCGCTTAACGTCTAGCAGTGGTGGGGGCAGCGTGAGGCGTTGCCTCCGAAATCGGCTCGGACTGTGCATGACCTTGACAGCCCTGTTTTATCTAATCAGATCCGTGGAACCGGGCGTTCTCAATGCAAAAGAAACAAAAAATCAATAAGGGAATATAAAATAGGAAGGTGTTATTATCTTGATGTCTAGTATCTATTTTTATGGCTTAGGGGTTGTCCATCGAAAGTGGGTATTTTTTTATCTGCATACATCGTCATGAAAATAATTTGCTCACCATTTCTGCGACACTCTTTCCTCGTCAATCCATCAAAAGAAGGTCCGCATTCTCATAATTTTAGTTGTAAGTTTAGGCATTAAAAAAGTACTAACATTTGAATTACTAAGAAAACCTGTAAAATGGCTAATACCAATTAATTCAGTGTTAATTTCTATGCAAAAAAGCTTTTACATAAAACAAAATTAAAAAGAAAGAAATAGTGTCTACAGCAAAAAAGTGTATGCTCATATAAACAGAAAAAGTTACTTACTATCGAAGGTTTAGCCTGTTGAAAGCAAATAAAATAAAAAAGGTTATTAGGTACAGTATACAGTTAAACATTTTATAAACATATGCAACACATAATGACGTTATTCAAATATAACCATTATTGTTAATATATGTCTTCCACGACAAAACTAGAAATGGTTTGGGTACGAGGGTGTTTTTTAAGCTATCAACCTAGCTTTGAAGGAGAACTTGTACAGTATAAACATGAATATTTATTTATATACCAGGTGTACAAGTATGAAATGTGGATTTCAGACAACAGATGGTGCACCAATGCAGTTTGTGCTATAAAGATTTGACACTGCGCCATTTTGTTGTGTCATCAACAAGTGCCAAACGCAACACAAGTGATAAATTGGAAAAGTGTGTGCATAGTGTTGTGTTCAACATGTCGAAATTTATACCGAACAAAGAGCATTCGCGTACAGCATTAATTTTTTCTTTTCATTTGAAGAAAACTGCTGTTGAATCATACCGATTACTTCGAGAAGTTTATGGTGAACATGCTCCATCGCAAGATACGTGTGAACGATGGTTTCGACGTTTCAAAAGTGGTGACTTCGATGTTGCAGACAAGGAACGTGGAAAACCGCCAAAAAAATACGAAGAGGTGGAATCGCAAGCATTGTTGGACGAAGATAATTCGCAAACGCAAAAATAACTCGCCAAGCAACTGGGCGTTAGTCAATAAGCTGTTTCCAATCGGGTACGAGAGATGGAAAAGATTCAGAAGCCGGTAGATGGGTACCACATGAGTTGTACGACAGGCAAATGGAAAAGCGCAAAAACACTTGTGACATTTTGCTCGCTCGGTACAAAAGGAAGTCGTTTTTTGCATCGTATAGTTACAGGGGATGAAAAGTGAATTTATTTTGAGAATCTCAAGCGCAAAAAATCACAGGTAGACCCAGGCGCACCATTCACATCGACCGCAAGACCGAATCACTTTGGCAGAAAGACAATGCTCTGTGTATGCTGGGCGCAAAGGGGGCGTAGTCTATTATGAGCTGTTAAAACCTGGAGAAACGGTTAATACTAAACGTTACCAACAACAATTGACGGATTTGAACCATTCGCTGCTTGAAAAAAGGCCAGAATACCGAAAGAGGCAACACAAAGTCATTTTTCTTCATGACAATGCTTCATCGCATACGGCAAAACCAGTTCGCGACACGTTGGAAGCACTCAGCTGGGAAGTTCTACCCCATGCGGCTTACTCACCAAACTTGGCTCCTTCCGATTAACACTTGTTTGCATCGATGGGTCACGCACTTGCTGAGCAGCGCTTTGGTTCGTACGAAGATGTGAAAAAATGGCTCGATGAATGGTTTGCAGCAAAAGGGGAAGATTTTTACTGGCGTGGTATTCACAAATTGCCCGAAAGATGGGAAAAATGTATAACAAGCGATGGAGCATACTTTGAATAAAGCACTTTTTATCATTCTTCCGAATTTAACATGTTTTTATAGAAAAAAAACTCCGCATTTCATACTTGTACACCTGGTAGTTATCGTCTACACTAATACATTTGGCTCAGCTGCAGATACAAATAACCTGCCCAGTGCAAGTCGGTTGCGCAATTAGTGTTCCGTACGTTGATTGCTTTTAAAATAAAAACTTTTGTTACGGAAGTATAAAATGATCAGTGACTTGACAAAACACACCCTAAATGAGTTTTCAACAAAGTTTGTTTCCGATCTTTGTTGAAAACTGATGACCTTGAATTTTTTTTTTATATACCAAAACCAGAAAAAGTTTTAAAAAAATAATGCAAATAAAAGTGTGCGGAATTATTACATTATACAGTGTGCCTGACAAAGTTTTATAAAAACGGAGTAAAAGTTTATCTTACACATTATAAAAAAACCGGTCAAATGCAAGTTGAACTTGCACAATTAGTGTTCCGTACGTTGATTGTTTTTGAAATAAAAAATTTTGTTAGGGTGGTATAAAATGATTAGTGACTTCACAAAACACACCCCAAATGAGTTTTCAACAAAGTTTGTTTCCAATCTTTACTGAAAACTGGTGACCTTGAAATATTGTTTTTTTTTTTTTTTTATACCAGATAAATTATTAAAGGTAATGATAATTTTCGTTCAATCTATACCCCGTGGAGAATATTCCAGGGTTTTTTCAAAATTTTTTGATCAGTACTTTTCGAGATAAGGTAGGGGACAGCGATTTTTCACGATTTTTTAAAAGTAATACGAAGAAAAGTGTGCGCAAGTATTACATTATATACACTAACGTGCATAGAAATCGGCCCACTGTAAACTTTTGACTTTAACTATATTTTTTTTAAAAATTATTCATCAGATCAAAAAAAGAAATATGCTGTTTCAAAGACAATTTAATGTGAGTATAAATTTATCAAGAAGGCTTATCGTTTATATGCGTAGCAACCGGTAAACAAATGAAACGTGTTTATGTGATGATTGTAACGAAAATAACAAATTTGTCAAATATTAAAATTATTGCGTTTGCAACTGAAATTTGCATATTAATTCGTTTTTCATAATCTCAGTAGTGTTTAAGTGTGTTAGTTTAATGCATACTACACCACAAAAAGCCGCCCAAGTTTTTGCTTTAATCGAAAATGGACTTAGTCAGCGAGCTGTTGCTAGACAATTGAATATGACACGCGCAGCGGTTCGAAGAGTGTGCAAACGTTATGAGGAGACTGGATCCTTTCATAGGCGACCTGGAACAGGCAGAAGGCGATTTACAACCGCTCGTGATGACCGCTTAATTGTGTCAACAACATTAAGAAATCGTCACCTTAATGCCGTTCAAGTGCAACGACAGCTCCGTGAGGTGCGAGGAGTGGCTATTAGTCAGTGGACAGTAAGACGAAGACTGCAGGAAAATAACCTGACCCCTAAAACACCTGCGATTGGTCCAAAACTTACTCCAGCTCATCGGCAAGCCCGCCTGCGTTTTGCACGGGATCATCTGAATTGGACGCTGGAACAATGGGGATCTGTTCTGTTCTCAGATGAGACCAGAATATGCCTCCATGGTAGCGACCGAAGAAGGAAAGTGTACCGAAGACCAAGAGAGCGATTTGCAGATTGCTGCTTTGAAGAGCGGAATGCTTATGGAGGTGGTTCCTGTATGATCTGGGGTGCAATTTCTATAGGAGCACGAACCGACCCTGAGTTCATTCGTAGGGGCGACCGTGTTCACGGAAGAAAAGGTTTAACGGCTGCTAGATATATCGAGGAGATTTTAGCAATTTATGTGGTACCTTACGTCGACTACATTGGAGACGAATTTACCTTTATGCATGACAATGCAAGGCCGCACACCGCAAGAATCGTGCAAGATTACATTGCAGAAGTCGGTTTTCGGGTTATGGAGTGGCCAGCATACAGTCCTGATCTAAATCCGATCGAACATTTATGGGAT
This sequence comes from Pachyrhynchus sulphureomaculatus, assembly GCA_019049505.1. NCBI lineage: Eukaryota > Metazoa > Arthropoda > Insecta > Coleoptera > Curculionidae > Pachyrhynchus > Pachyrhynchus sulphureomaculatus. The sequence goes on from CM032447.1 coordinate 251,226,477, forward strand.
GAGTTAAAACGAAGAATTCGAGCTAGACTTCATACCCCAAACTCGATCGCAGAGCTTATTGTTGCAGTAGAAGAAGAGTGGTTTAACATCCCTCAAGAAACAATAGCAAACTTGATTAGATCTTTGCCTAATCGTATGAGAGATGTTATTAGGGCAAGAGGAGGTCATACCCATTATTAAAAAATTAAGTTTTAAGTTTTAAATTGTCAATAACCCTATTTATGTTAATAATAAAAAAGCTTAATTTGCTTAATGCATTAATTTCACTATGTTAAACATAGGAAGTCGAAATAAGTTTTCGTAAATTTATACTCACATTAAAGCATATTAAATTGTCTTTCAAACAGCATATTTCTTTTTTTGATCTGATGAATAATTTTTAAAAAAAAATATAGTTAAAGTCAAAAGTTTACAATGGGCCGATTTTCTATGCACGCAAGTTTATATATTTTTTACTCGTGTTTTCACAAGCTTTCATTTGACGCCACACTCGATGACCTAGTAAAAAAATTTTTTTTTTCACTTCCGATTTCACCCCTCCAAACGAATCCCTTAAGTCAAAATTTATGTTATGGTGATATAAAATGATCAGTGACTTCACAAAACACACCCCAAATAAGTTTTCAACAAAGTTTATTCCAATCTTTACTAAAAATTGATGACCTTGAAATTTCTGTTTTTTTTTTATATAACAGATAAATTATTACAGGTAATGCACTCGTGATAATTTTTGTTCAATCTACACCCCGTGGAGAATATTCCAGAATTTTTTCAAAATTTTTTGATAAGTACTTTCCAAGATAAGGCGGGTGGACAGCGATTTTTCGCGATTTTTTAAAAATAATACAAAGAAAAGTGAGCGCAAGTATTACATTATATATATATTTTTTACTCGTGTTTTCACAAGCTTTCATTTGACACCACACTCGATTACCTAGTAAAATTTTTTTTTTCATTTCCGATTTCACCCCCAAAACTAACCCCTTAAGTCAAAATTTAATTTTCAAAACTACATGGCTCTGATGAGGCCATCAATTCCTACATTGCTACCAAATTTCAACTTTCTATGACAAGTAGTTTCGGAGAAAATCGGGGGTGTGACAGACGGACAGACGGACAGACAGACGGACAGACACCGAAGTGATCTTATAAGTGTTCCGTACGGAACACTAAAAATTATTTTTGATAAAAAGTTCTGCACACATGGAAATCCATAAACAAGCATCAAAAGTTTAAAATATTTGATGGTATACATGGAAAATAAAAAATAATGATTTATAATGAAGAGTAAAGTGTATTTAAATTTAAATACAGAGCAAAATATTAATTGACAATGTCAACAGAAACTAAAAAAAATTATGCTAACGTTTAGATTTGTGGTCTTCCTAGTTAAAAATTCAAAATAACTCCAGTAAACACGTCAGTAATTGTCGGATTATTCATTGAAAAAAGGAAAATGAAGTTAATTAAAAACTAGTGCACTGATTTTGATTGTATCATATTTTTGTTAAAAATTTGATAACGTTTTTATCTGCTTTGCAACCACTACATCCATAACAAACTTGTGCTAATATCATTTTATTTTGAAATTGCAACATTACTTAATTACTACGTACACATAACAACTAAACATATGGATTAGTTCTAACTTCATTGCGCAAGTGTTTCACTGTATCCACCGTCCTTTTCTAAACAGGCGATTGTTCTTCGAAAAAAATCTTCTATTACATCTCTAATTACATCAGGAGTTATACCTTCACATGTTTCCCTAATGATTCTCTCAAGATGATCAACATCCTGAAATAGTCTTTTAAGATAAACTTTCTCTTTTAAGTCTAGAGGGGTGATGTCCGGAGACCTTGGGGGTCAAGTAAACTGCACATACCTCCTTATTACTCTACCGATAAAAATGTGGAGGTGATAATCTCGAACATTTCTCGTACTGTGACATGATGTACCATCATGTTGGTACCATATACGTTTGTCTTTCAATTATTGGTAGGCGAATAAGAAACTTAGGGAACTCACTACTTAAAAATTCTAGGTAACGTTCAGCATTCCTATTATTTCGAAATAACCGGTCAAATGCAAGTTGAACTTGCAATTAGTGTTCGTACATTGATTGCTTTTAAAATAAAAAATATTGTTACAGAGGTATAAAATGATCAGTGACTTCACAAAAACACACCCCAAATGAGTTTTCAGCAAAGTTTGTTTCCGATCTTTACTGAAAACTGATGACCTTGAAATTTTTGTTTTATTTTTTTATATACCAGATACATTCTTAAAGGTAACTCGTGATAATTTTCGTTTAATCTACACACCGTGGAGAATATTCCAATTTTTTGATCAGTACTTTTCGAGATAAGGTGGGGGGACAGCGATTTTTCGCGATTTTTTAAAAATAATACAAAGAAAAGTGTGCGCAAGTATTACATTATATATATATATATATATATATATATATATATATATATATATATATATATATATATATATATATATATATATATATATTTTACTCGTGCTTTCAAAAGCTTTCATTTGACACCACACTCGATGACCTAGTAAAAAAAAAATTTTTCTTCACTTCGATTTCACCCCCCAAAACTAACCCCTTAAGTCAAAATTTAACTTTCAAAACTACGTGGCTCTGATGAGGCCATCATTTCCTATATTATTACCAAATTTCAGCTTTCTATGACAAATAGTTTCGGAGAAAATCGGGTGTGACAGACAGATAGACGGACAGACAGACACCGAAGTCATCTTATAAGTGGTCCGTACGGAACACTAAAAAGAATGGTTCAACTGTTCTATGTTTAAAAATTCCACACCATACATTGGATTTAAACGAGTACTGATCTCGAGTTTGGATATTGAAGTTAGAATTAACATCGCTCCATCAGCGATAGTTTTGAGAACTTACTGTCCCATTAGACGTAAATATCGCTTCGTCAGAGAAAATTATTTGTCTTGCCATAAACCTGATATCTTCCAATTCTCCTTGAAACCAAGCACAAAATTCAAATCTTCGTTCAAAATCTCCTGCTTTTAAAGTATGGGTAAGTTGGAGTTTGTACGGTTAAAATTCTCGCGATTGTAGTTTTACTCACATTCAATAAAGCTGATCTTTTCCGAAGTTAATCTTTTGGCTTTTCTACTATCGACAGCATTATTTGATTTTGATTATCTTCATTTGAAACCCATGTCCGATGTTTCTTTTTAAATTTATTTTCAACATTTCCATAAATCTTAAATTTATTTATTAGATATCCTCCAGTTGTGACGTGTACAGTTTTATCAGGGTGTCTATTATTAAAGATTTCTGCTACTTTTCTAAAAGTTTTATAATTATTTTAAACTATGAGAACAATTTCAATTGTATCTTCAAACCTCAATTTTACTGGCATTTCTAATTATTGTAAATAGACTGACGTTAGCTTTGAAGTTTATTGACAGTTGTTAGGTATTTCCAAAGATATTTTCAGCCTAAAATATATAGTGATTTCGTTTTCTTTTATTTAGTAAATAATTCAACAATTACTGACGAGTTTTTTTGAATTTGTTAACCAGGAAGGCCACCAATCTACATTTTCAATTAATATTTTGCTCTGTATTTAAATTTAAATACATTTTACTCTTCATTATAAATCTTTATTTTTATTTTCCCTGTATACCGTCAAATATTTTAAACTTTTGATGCTTGATTATGAACTTCCATTAGATGAAAACTTTTTATCAAGAATACATTTTTTATAATACATATTGTATGTATGTTCTCCATTTGTCGAAAACGTTTTGGGACACACTGTATATATATATTTGAACTCGTGTTTTTACCAGCTTTCATTTTACATGCTACTTGATGACTTGGTAATTTTTTTTTTCCACTTCCGATTTCACCCCCCCAAAACTAACCCCTTAAGTCAAAGTTTAACTTTCAAAATTACACGGCTCCCATGAGGCCATCAATATTAGTGCTAAATTTCAACTTTTTAGTCAAATAGTTTCAGAGAAAATCGGGTATGGCAAACGGACAGACAGACAGACAGAGAGACAGACAAGGAAGTGATCTTATTAGTGTTCTGTACGAAGAATGGATAGAGTATATCATTCATAACATCGTTTCCCGCCATCCATAAGAAACTTTAATGAGTGCGGTAAGTAGAAAACACTGGACAGATTTCCATCCTGTCTTATGGAAAAAAATTACCATATCCCGCGTCTGTGTAGCGCCGCTAAAAATCTAAATGATCTTTTTAGTGTTCCGTACGGAACACTTATAAGATCACTTCGGTGTCTGTCTGTCTGTCTGTCTGTCACACCCGATTTTCTCCGAAACTATTTGACATAGAAAGGTGAAATTTGGTAATAATATAGGAATTGATGGCCTCATCAGAGCCATGTAGTTTTGAGAATTAAATTTTGACTTAAGGGGTTAGTTTTTGGAGGTGAAGTCGGAAGCGAAAAAAAAATTTTTTTTACTAGGTCATCAAGTGTGGTGTCAAATGAAAGCTTGTGAAAACACGAGTAAAAAATATATATATAATATTATACTTGCGCGCACTTTTCGTTGTGTTATTTTTAAAAATTCGCGAAATATCGCTGTCCCGGGCCTTATCTCGAAAAGTACTTATCAAAAAATTTCGAAAAAATTCTGGAATATTCTCCACGGGGTGTAGATTGAACGAAAATTATCACGAGTGCATTACCTTTAATAATTTATATGGTATATAAAAAAAACAAAAATTTCAAGGTCATCAGATTTCAGTAAAGATTGGAAACAAACTTTGTTGAAAACTCATTTAGGGTATGTTTTGTGAAGTCACTGATCATTTTATACCACCGTAACATAAATTTTGACTTAAGGGGTTCGTTTTGAGGGGTGAAATCGGAAGTGAAAAAAATTTTTTTTACTAGGTCATCGAGTGTGGTGTCAAATGAAAGCTTGTGAAAACACGTGTAAAAATATGTATATATATATATACTCGTATATAATGTAATACTTGCGCACACTTTTCTTCGTATTACTTTTAAAAAATCGCTGTCCCCTACCTTATCTCGAAAAGTACTAATCAAAAAATTTTGAAAAAATTCTGGAATATTTTCCACGGGGTATAGATTGAACGAAAATTATCACGAGTGCATTACCTTTAATAATTTATTTGGTATATAAAAAAAAAACAGAATTTCAAGGTCACCAGTTTTCAGTAAAGATTGGAAACAAACTTTATTGAAAACTCATTTGGGGTGTGTTTTGTGAAGTCACTGATCATTTTTATACCACCCTAACAAAAATTTTTATTTTCAAAACAATCAACGTACGGAACACTAATTGTGCAAGTTCAACTTGCACTTGACCGGTTTTTTTTATAACAAATAGAAGGTTATACTGCACTCTGTAGGCGACTTACTAAGTCTATTCAAGCAGAGCGGCACAGCACGGCTGGTACTTATTGCAGAAACGCACCTTTCTTGAGCTTACTGCTCGAAGGCATAGATGGCAGTATTGGTATAACAACTAAAAACGAAAAGAATCGTATTTTTAGAAGTTACCAAACCTAGCCCAGCTGATGATGAAACGCGTCTTAGGATGGTTCAGCAAATACGAAGAACACTTTTGGTAACTTCTAAAAATACGATTCGATTTTAGTTGTTATACCAATACTGCCATCTATGCCTTCGAGCAGTAAGCTCAAGAAAGGTGCGTTTCTGCAATGAATGCCAGCCATGCTATGCCGCTCTGCTTGAATAGACTTAGTAAGTCGCCGATAGAGTGCAGTATAAGCATCTATTTGTTATATTTTTCCGTTAGTTACTTGGATAAACGATTAAAAATGTGTTCTCGTATTTGCTGAACCTAGCCCAGCTGATGAGCCGTGATACGGCGAAACGCGTCTTGGGATGGTTCAGCAAATACGAAGAACACTTTTGGTAACTTCTAAAAATACTATTCTTTTCGTTTCGTTTTTTTAGTTGTTATGCCAATACTGCGATCTTCTTTTTTTATCGGTAGAGTACTCGTGCTTCAGAGAAATTCCTGAAGAGTTACAGGATCGATACGTGTGAGGAAAAAGCGATTCAAATTGGTCTCCCATCGCTGGTCGAATTCGAACTTTGTACAGAATTAATAGTTGCTGTGGAGTGAAAAGCTTTCTAGCTCGAAGTAATATTCCCAGCTTTCTAAAAGCTCTCTTTGCTACGCTGACAAAATTTTTCAACTCTAATCTGCCGTGCACAATTTTGGAAAATCTATTCTCGAATACTCCAGTCTCTTTAGCAAGTACTGGAAGCTTCATTCGTCGATTTCTTCAGTCCTTTCTTGCCCTAACAAGTCTTCCTGATCCGAAGTTATCCTAAATTAAGTCTCGGCCCCATCAATCAAAATTTTACTTAAAAATAAGATGGGCTGTCATTGCCGCACACTGGGATATTCTTTTACGGATAACTTTGTGTCCATTTCCGTCTTTATCATTGCGAATGCTCCAAATTATTTTCACGCATTTTTCGGGAAAAAAAAATTGTAAAAATTGCAAAACGCAACGAATTCGCATAAAAGTTCGTCAATGTATTGAAAACAGCGACACTAGCTTGACAACCAAGAATTTTTTTTGTATGATGCTATTTTCATGACTAGGTAGATAACTTTAAAAACACCCTCGTATCGTATTATTTCCAGTTACTCCGGTGTGAGGGTGGAAATAGGCCTCGTACAGTGAGATTTCCCTATGTGCCAAATATATATGTAACATAACTTTGAAGGTTTTTCATCGGAAATTTTAGACACGAAATGCCGAAATAGAATTCTTTCACACGACATCCCGCTTCAGAATGTTTTAAAAAATATACATTAAATAAATATCACCAACAGTAAATGTCTTTGGTATTTTTAAATTATACAATTCTGTACGGCCCCCAAAAAGTAAAGGGGCTCTTCCAAAAATTGCATTCGCTATATATGCTTACTGCATAGCGAGTGCGGGTAATTAAATATAGAGTGCCAGCATAAGTGCCCTCACTAGACGATCATCGAACACTATGCTCCCCTAGACAAGGTAGGAAGTAGAACGGCTCGACTTTCCACTTATAAACTAATATATTGGGCATTTTAAGTGAGACATAACGTGTCAGGACCTCTATGAAATAATGAAGCAACTATACTTAAGTCAAAATTATAACTGGTAAAAAAAAAGTATTGAAATAGGAAATTCACAATCTTTTCTCCGAGTCGAGAATAAAACGTCTATTTTCATCGAAATGCTTTTACAATTTAGATTTTACACAACAAAGATGTAACTCCTCTTATAAGAGATTACTTTTACATACAACACCAAAAAAACAAGCCAATTTATTATACAAAATCTCACCTGAAAAGCCGAATATCTCCCACCTTTCCTCGGCCTATTGTAAGACGGTAAATATCTTCTAATCGGATCGAGTTCGTTGATATGTAACAAGCCGGCTGTCAAAAGTTGAGCCAGGATAAACATAGCCTGGTTCCACAAGTACAAACCGTGATCTATGAACATTTTTTTGAAAGTGGTACCCGGTTCGGATCGTTCCTTTTCTAGATTTTCTTCTTCGACGTAGTAGTACATTGGGATGACGGGATCTAAAAAACAGCAATTCTTTTGAATTAATATAATAATACTTTTTATGACAAGGCTGTGAAGTTGCTGGTGCAATAGAACTGTAAGTATTAGGGGAAGAGCTGTTATTTTAAAATGGCCAGTACCTTTGACCACCCAGATTGCACTTAGATTGCATCTTGGATTATTTTTGCATATTATATATATATATATATATATATATATATATATATATATATATATATATATATATATATACATATATATATATATATATATATATATATATATATATATATATATATATATATATATATATATATACAGTGGCGTACAAAAGTTTCCGGCCAGTGACATTTCGTACTCTAATTTATTTAAAAAAAAAAAGTCTAATGATTTTTAATCATTATGAGATGTGAGTATGAGATATAGGAAACAAAATAATATAGTAAAAGAATATTATTTATGTTTGTGAATATATTTATTATTATTATTTTTATATTTATATGTGCAAAAGTTTCCGGCCACATAATATACATTGACGCAGTAGGACGTTCAAAGACGTATTTACGAATAATAGAGCGTTGAATGTTCACATTTAGTTCATAAAAGGTCGTGGGAGCATAAACATGGCTTGGCATATGCAAATCCAAATTCGTGAGAGAGTAATAAAATTGTCAAAAGAAGTCTTCTCGTGAGATTGCTTTATTATTATCGATAGGTAAATCAACCGTGAACGATATTATTGTAAAATACCGTTGTGGATATGGTTTAAAAGATTGTCCGCGTAGTGGAAGACCAAGAAAAAAACGTCTAAAAAAGTAGATCGTATCATTAAACGCAAATCAACTGCGGATGTCAAGAAAACTGCTGCCGAAATTGCACGCGAGCTAAAGGATGAAAACCAGCTAATGTTAGTCGTAGTACTGTGACACGAAGACTACATGATGTGGGACTTTTTGGCCGTATAGGTATTAAAAAACCATTAATCAGTAAAAAGAATAAGAAGGCCCGATTACAATTTGCCAAAGATTACCTAAATTGGACAATCAAAGATTGGAATTCTCAGACGAATCTAAATTTAATCTCTTTGGAAACGATGGTACACAACATGTACAACGTCCTATTGGTACGAGAAATGATGTTCGGTACCAAATTCCTACTGTAAAACACGGTGGAGGAAGTGTGATGGCTTGGAGAATTTTCTCTGCACAAGGAGTCGGTCCATTGATCGAGAGCAACGGAAATATAAACGCTGATATTTACAAGGACATTTTAGAAAACAATTTGTTATCATATGCTGAAGAAACGTTGTCGCAGAATTGGATATTTCAGCAGGATAATGACCCCAAACATACATCGAAGTTGTTAAAAGAGTGGTTTTCTGCTTCAAATGTGAGAGTTTTAAGCTGGCCGTCTCAATCACCGGACTTGAACCCAATAGAACACTTATGGGAAACGCTAGATCGTCAAGTTCGAAAGCGAACATATTCAAATAAAGCCACATTATTCAAACCATTGAAGAATGGGATAAAATTTCACCTGCTTGTATTAATCGATAAATTGAGTCAATGCCACATCGTTGTGCGGCTGTTATCGCTGTAAAGGGTATTGGTACAAAATATTAACATTAAAATATAATTTAAGTCTATTATAGAGCATATGGACTAATAATTTTTCTCGTAGTACAAAGTAGCCGGAAACTTTTGCACATATAAATATAAGAATAATAATAAATATATTCACAAACATAAATAATATTCTTTTACTATATTATTTTGTTTCCTATATCTCATACTCACATCTCATAATGACTCAAAATCATTAGACTTTTTTTTTAATAAACTAGAGTATGAAATGTCACTGGCCGGAAACTTTATATATATATATATATATATATATATATATATATATATATATATATATATATATATATATTATATATATAACAGTAATATTATACCTTGAGCCATAACAATCACAAAGAAATATTTTTCTTTTTTAGAATTCTTTTTATGTTTTTCGGAAAACAAAAACATTAAAATAAAAAATACTAATAAAAATTACAAATTTAAGATAAGATTTTTTAATGATTAACTAATGAACACGAATGCTTTACTGAATATTTACCATGCATTAGCATATTCCTATATTTCCCAAGGTATCATGCTCCGGGCAAAGTGTAGTGAAGCGTCTAGAATTTTTATACTTCCGAAAAGAATTTTACGGCTGATTTTTAATCTGTGTCATATAAAAATGTTTTCGTCAATTTTAAAATATTAACTGTACGTTCTATTTATATTCATAAGTATTTAGTATATGTTAAACCAAAAATTAGCAAATAAAGCGTTTTAATAGAAAATGATAACTATCAAACCTGAAACGGGAAGGTTTTAATGATTTCGAGACACAGAACTACTATTTTGGAAACCTCATTGGATTATAATAATATTACGTAAATAAATTACTGACAGGCATCAAAAATTTGAACCTGAACCTATTTTAGAGCATAAAATACCTTTTGGTAGGAAATGCATACTATTCCATTAATAAATTCATGAAATAACTGAAAATACTGACACGAATACATTAGGAATAGGATAAAAGGCAGAAATCTGAAGTAAATGTGGCTCACCTTTGATCTTAATTTTGTACTAAGCAGTTTTTAAAAATAGTTCTCGTTTTGTCCTTTCTATTTACAAGCCTTTGCTTTTGTTTGTTCTTTTATGTTACTTCTGTTTGGTTATATTTATTTTTAATTATATACTTAAGTTTTAGGGTAATTAAATTACAAGAGGTATAAAGAACTCTGTCTTTATTTTTATTGTATTTTATGTATGGTATTTATTTATTATTTTTATTTATTTTTTATAGTTTTACTTTTCAGTATTTTTTAAGGTTATATTTTATTTTATCTTTTTTTAATATAACATTGGACATGCCAATTGCATAATTTTATGTAATTTGTATATAACAAGTAGCAAAATAAAAAGTTTGAAATTTGAAGTTCTGAATGAGTTTTTTTTATCGCTGACCTCCCCTTGAGATAAGGTTAGCCACAACTGGGTGTTTGTTTACTTAACTACAAATTTACAGAACTAATGTTATGACACGGTTAGTCTTTCAATAATATTCTGGCTCAAAGTATAAATCCACATTATATTTTCACTATTTTACAAGAAATTTAAAGCAACAAAGTACAAGATTTTCTGCATTATCTGCACAAGTAAATTTAAAAATTTGACTAAAACAACCAGGCCAAGGCAACAGCCCTTCTCCTAACTTTAACAAAACATGCTACTTGCATGCTCTCTCCGATCTTAACTTAAAGTGAAAATAAGCAGATTGTGACTGTGAATAATGATGATTTTGTTAATTTATATCATGTTCATACACCCTGCTTAATTATTATTAAAAAAACGATTTCCGATTTGCGTTATATATATATATATATATATATATATATATATATATATATATATATATATATATATATATATATATATAATACATGGCAGCATCAGACAGCGAGTAGAGTCCGAATGTACAAGAACACCGTGAAACTATCTGTCTTTTCTATTTGCGTGATGTAACTCCCATCGCCATTCGTCGTCAATGAAGTAAGACGTATGGTGAGGGTGTTATAGATGTAAAAAAATGTACGTTTGTGGGGCGCGATAGTTCAAAGAAGGCCGAACGTCGTGTTACAACGAACTCAAGAAGCATCCGCTATGAACCAGCCGGACAGACAACATGAATGCAGGAGTGGAGCAAGTTGTTATGGAAGACTGACCATTAAGTGTGAATGGTATAGTAGTAGACGGCATTTTCGTAGGCTCTGTACGCGCCATCCTGCGTGAAGACCTGAGAATCCGGAAAGTTTCTTCAAGGTGAGTGCCCCGCATGCTCATAGTCGAACACAAGGCTGCACGAATGGCGATGCGATGTTGACAGGATGATGGAATGAATGGAGCTTTCTTTTTGCATAAGTTGTCAGAATGGGCCAGACATGAATGCCGTTTTTTAATCCTGAAATGAAACGGCAATCGGCACAATGGAAGCACACCGACTCACTGTCACCGTAGAACTTTCTATGTTACCGCTAGTACTGGGAAAATGATACTGGCCATTTTTTCGGACAACAGACGTAATCTTCATACAATGTGTTCCAAAGGGCACTACGGTAATGGTTTCATACTACAAACGTGCTTTGATCATTGCAGAAAACACCATCGGAAACGGCTGCGCGTGTGGTTTTCCATCAAGACAACATTCCCCCACTCATCGGGCGTTCCTAACTCATAAGTTTCTTCTTTGAAGTAGTATCTCAAGCTCTCTACTCATCTAACCTGGCTCCTAGCGCAGCTTACTCTCCGTGGCCGCTCATTTTTCAGTCAAGCTGCTCTTGCATTAGGGATGTTCCAGTGGACAAAACATGGCGTGGATGTTGTGATAATTGGGTGATAATAACAAGGAGATTATAGTAAGAAATAACAGAAGTTTCTACTACTAACAAGTGAAAAGCTTTTGTTCTAGTTAAAACATATTTTTTTTGCAAAATTCGGCTTTATTCATCGACATAGTCTCCTTCAAGAGCGATAAAATCAGTCCAATGCTTTTCTAACATTTCTATCCCTTTCTTGTACAAGGATTTGTCTTTGCCTTCGAAATAGGCCTCAGTTTAGGCGATAACTTCTTCATTGGCGCCAAATCTCTTTACTGTGAGCATTTTTTTGAGGTCTGCGAATAGATAACAGTCGCTAGGGGCCAAATCTGGAGAATATGGTGGATGATGAAGCAATTCGAATCAACCAAAGTGCAATTTTGCCATCGTAACCATTGACTTGTGACTCGGATGAAAGAGTTCTTTTTTCTGGTTCATTTGGGGCCGTCTCTTTGCGATTTCTGCTTTCAAACACAACAATAACGTTATAAAATATTCGCTATTGATGGTTTTTTCCTTCTCAGCATAGTCGATGATAAAATTATTCCATGCGCATCCCAAAAATATAGAGGCCAAAACCTTCCCAGCCGACGGCGGTGTCTTTGGTCGCTTCGGGCGGCTTTCACCGGCTGCTATCCACTTAGCTAACTGCCGATTTGATTCCGGTGTGTAGTGGTGGATCCATGTTTCTTCCATTGTCACATATCGCATGACAAAATCATTTTTCTTGCGCTTAAACAGGTCCAAACCGCGCTCAGAATCATCAACACGCTGTTTTTGGTCCACTGTGAGCAAACGCGATACTCGTTTCGAACAGAGCTTCCTCATGCTCAAATGTTCATGCAAAATAAGACCAACACGCTCTGTCGATATCTATAGAGTGTCAGCTATCTCACGTAATTTCTCTTTATGGTCATCCAAAACAATTTTGTGGATTTGTTTGATGTTTTCCGGTGTAACCAACTCATTTGGGCGTTTAGAGCGTTTAGCATCATTTGTGTCTGTACGACCGCGTTGAAATTCAGCATACCAGTAAATGATGATTGATTTTCCAGGGGCAGAGTCCCCGTAACGCTTATCAAGCCATTGCTTTACTTGAACAGTATTTTTTAACTTTAAAAAAATAAACTTTAAAAAATAAAAAATAAAACGTACACTTGGCATTGCAATGGACTCAAATCATTTATTGGCGTTAATATGCTTAAGTATTTACACATATGTCAAATGACACAAATATAAAGAAAATTACAAATAAATTTTAAAAAGACAAGGAACTTATTTAAAAAATATTAAAACACATAATAAATTAAAACAAAATATTACAACAGTGATACATAGTAACACCAAATATAGTATAAAAACTCAATCGCGGAGTAAAATGCATTAGCTAGCAAGAATGCTTTTATTTTCTCTGATATTATCATAAAAGTGTATACCTGTCGTTGAACTCTCACTTCATATATTCCTTTATTACACTAAAGAATTTACGTTTTAAAAAAAAAATACAAATTTGATGCTACGTAGCATGCCACAAAATTATTGAGAATAATGTAATTAATTATACAAAATTATGCATTTATACAACGTATAAAGGTGCAGGTCGAAAATAAATAAATATCTTTAATTTGTCTTCATTTTAAAGCATGCATCATCACTTATAGTCATAAACTGCATGCATCTCCAGCCTCAAAAATGATGTGAGAATATTGGTGCATAGCGTGGAAGACAAGGGAGGACTATGTCCTCTTATGAATTTATTATTGTAATGCAGTAAAACATACACATTGTTTACTTATAATCAGACTATAGGTTACAAAACAGAATTCTACCCAATCCGTGACATTTGTAACAGTGGTCAATTCATAAAATTATTTAAGTTGAGCTGAGTTATCATGTAACTTTCACGAACAAAATAGAATTCTATCTGAGGTGATATTAAGTCAGAACTAGATAAGCTATCCAAAAAAAGTACCTAGATTTCAGCTATTTAGCCTTTGAAGCTATTGTGTAACTATGTTACACTTTAGAATGTAGCCCACCTGCAGGTAGCTAAGCTATAAGCTATTTATTGCAAGCTACCCTCTTTATTTAATTTAAGTAATTGATGATCGAAATATTTGCATAAAGAATATTTTCTTTGTCTTATTTTAACACTAATAGTAAACCAAATTAAATGTAGTTTATTGGAAACTAGCGACCCGCTTCGCACGGGAGTTGTTGTTACGTTACTATGTTACGTTACGTTACTTATCGTTATAATTTAGTGTAGAGAAAAATAGCGTGTCCAAAAGTATTTTTTTTAAGATAGTTTAAAATATTTCTTTATACATCACATTAAGTGTCTCTTCCCGAGTGTCAGAACAAATAGATTATGTTTAGATGTTACACGTGACAGGGACGTACATATATAACTGGCCATGCGAAAAAAACATTCAACGCCAAGGTCTAAACCAGCTACGTTTAATGTTGGTCGCTGAACTTTATTGATAGTTACAGTTTTATGGGAAATTGGAGCCGTTTAAATTGAAACGGCAAGTCGGTTGGTATCATTGGGATTTTTGGAATCCAGCTCCACAGCCTGTCAGAATTGTGCATTCAATCAAATAATTTTTACGGGTCTTTATTTGTAATATCTAGTGCCGTTGCATAATTTTGGTGGGTTAAAATTACGCAGCAATATTATAGGAGCCCCTATTTTTAGAATCAGTTTGTGCGGTGGAGTTCCGGGGATACATCGCAGAGGCGGCAGCGCGAGTTCAGAAACACCCTTATAAAATCCAAACTAATCATCCCAATGTTACGACTTAAAGACAGCTTTTATCTTCGTTGAATAGAAGAAGAAGAATAGCTTTTTTCGCACACATGCCGTTCCTGGAGCGCTTTAGGGACTTCCTTGTAGCAAGAGCGGATTTAATTTGATAAAGATTTTTAATATCTCTATTTTGATAATTTGGGATAACCTTTTTAGATAGACATATGCTGGCGTGGTCTTTTTTGTAGAACATTTCTAGACGGACAATATTTTCATACATTCTTTTCCGGTGAAAACCGGAATAAAATCTGTTCAGTAGTTACTGAGAAAATCGTGTACAGACAGATAGACAGACAGATGCGGCGGGGGACTTTATTTTATATGATGTAGTGATTAACTCAAATAAAAAAATACATTATATACGAGGTATATCCACAAAGTAAGTTCCGTTTGGTTATATAAAAAAAACGTGTACAGATACAGAAAAAATATTTATTGTACAAAAATCTACAACTGTTAAACTAATTTTCTACATAGCTTCCGAAATTTTGTAGGCACTTGTCATAGCGTGGCACAAGTTTTTGTATGCCTTCTTCATAGAAGGTTGCCGCCTGTGTTTTCAACCATGTGGTAACATGTTCTTTCAGCTCGTCATCATCGTTGAAGTGTCGACCACCAACGAAAGATTTTAGGTGTAAGAAGAGATGAAAGTCGCTAGGAGCGAGGTCCGGGTTGTACGGAGGATGATCAAACACGTCCCAGTCAAATTCCTGTAGGAGTTCTTTTGTCACGTTCGCCGTGTGAGGTCGGGCAATATTGTGGAAAAAAACAACACCTTTCGACAGTAATCCTTGGCGCTTGTTCTGTATTGCGCGGTGCAATTTCTTAATGGTCTCGCAGTAAACATGTGCATTGATTGTTTGGCCTCGTGGTAAGAAATCAATCAGCAAAATGCCTTTTCTGTCCCAAAAAACGGTGCACATGAGTTTTCGAGGTGTCAAGATTTGCTTAGGCTTGACTTTCGTTGGGGACGAAGTGTGCCTCCATTCCATTGATTGCCGTTTAGTTTCTGGGGTGTCGTAAGATACCCAAGTTTCATCCCCCGCGACTATCCGAGAAAGAAAATCATCACCGTCTTCATTGTGCGTGTCAAAAACTGAAGTGCACTGCCCATCCGTTGTTTTTTGTGTTGTTCAGTAAGAATTTTGGGTACCCAACGTGAGCAAAGTTTTCGAAATTCCAGTTTTTCATTAACAATTTCATGAATTAGTGATCGTGAGATTTGCGGAAATTCCATAGCAAGAGCACTAATTGTAAACTTACAGTTTTGCTTAAGCTTCTCTTCAATTGCGTGAACCAGTTCATCAGTAACCAAAGACGGGCATCCACATCGTTCTTCATCGTGCGCTTGATCACGTCCTTTATTGAACTGTCTGACCCATCTTCTAACCATTAAATCACTCGTAGCAGTTTGTCCGTAAACCTCGCAGATTTGCCGATAAATTTCACTTGGTTTAACTTTCTTTGCATTTAGAAAACGAATCACAGATCTGATTTCACAGGCGGCGGCATTTTCAATTAAGGCTGACATCATAAAGAAGCACTACAAAGAACACGTCGGCAGCAGCGATCTGAAAATGGCGTACATTTCTTCTGCTTGAGTCAGAGTAACTGCCACGCATGCTCGGAACTGCGATTACAGCGCTGCCGCGGATAGAAATAGAAACGGAACTTACTCTGTGGATATACGTCGTATAATGCTAAGAAAGTATTTTACAGGCTATATTCGCGATTGTGAAAACAAAAAAAAATCAAATGTAAATGTTTTGTTTTTTTTTGTTTCTAAATTAAGGGAACATTACATTTTCTCGGGTCGGAAAAATCGACTTTTTAGAAAGTATTCTATTGGAAAGTATTATATTTCAATAATATTCTCTGAAAATTTCAAATACTTTCGAAGTTATAGACGATTATAGCGCCAAGTGTAAGGTAGACCAAATCGACCGCGCGGTGTGCCAACTTACTTTTCAACCGTTATCAAAAAGTTTTGCTCTACTTGCGTCGAACATCTGCTGCTACTTTTATGATTCTAAGTAAGATAGAATCAGGTAAAAGAAGAGCTTACTATAATGGGTATCAATATCTTTTCAGTTTGAGGAAAAACTGTAGCTCCAAAGCAAACGGTATGCTGGCCTGTTCAGTTTCAAAATATCGCTCGCACGGCTAACATCACTCAGTAAACGTCTCGGCTAACACTGTGCAAAATGGATAAAAAAAATACGAAAAATTTAATTCGAAGCGAGCGTGCAGACCACGTAAAAGACAGTTTTATGGTAAACGATTTTCAGATGAAAGTAATTCACACTTGAGAACGAGGCGTATGAGGAGTCGGAAGGAATTTTGTATGCAGCAGGCATAGCTGATTGAACGTAAGCAGATTTTATATGTGAAAATTTATTTGTGAAAACTTTAAACGTGTTTTTTTCAAGACAACGTTTTTGTAATCGGCGTGCACAACTTAAAAACGATTTAACCGATCAGTTTGAAATTTTAATATGTTCTTCTATCGGGTCTTCCATTAAGGACTTGACAACTTTTTTTGAAATAAAACGCAACCCATTTGAGACATTTCGAAAATTTTACTATCGGCTTGAAGTACAATCAAAACACTTATGTATGGAATTCGACTTCATTCCTATGTCCACCACGGGCACGTTTGCAGCGGTCGATTCGTTGAACCCAATTTTCGATGACTCGGCCACACATTTCGACGGAAACGGCCGATATCTCTCTTTCAATATTGGCTCTGCGCTCCTCTAACGACGCAGGCTTGTTAGCATAGACCAATGATTTAACGTACCCCCATAAAAAGAAGTCTAGAGGTGTTAAATCACACGATCTAGGCGGCCATTCGACGGGACCATTTCTCGATATAACACGTTCACCGAATTTAGATTGCAGTAAGCCGATTGTTACACCCGCTGTGTGGCTTGTGGCGCCGTCTTGTTGAAACCACATATCATTAATGTCTAGCCCATGCAATTGATCAAAGAAATAACGTTGCAACATGCCTCTGTAGCGATCTCCAGAACGGCCCAATGACACCACCGGCATGAAAACCGCACCAAACAGTAATTTTTTGTGGATGAAGTGATGTTTCTTCAAGCACATGAGGGTTTTCACCTGACCAATAACGCATATTCTGTTTGTTGACGAAGCCGTTTATCCAAAAATGCGCTTCATCACTAAAGATGATTTTGCGATGAAATTGGTCATCTTCTTCCAACATTTCTAGAGCCCAATTCGAGAACGTACGTCGCTTCATATGATCGAGTGGCTTTAGTTAACTTTAACTTATAAGGGTGCAGGCCAAGATCCTTTCGCAAAATTCGCCATAGTGTGGTCTGAGCGATGCCCAATTCTTGAGAACGCCGTGAAATCGACTGTTTTGGTTCGTTTGAGATGGACGCTTGAACGGCAGCAATATTCTGGCCACTTCGACCAACCCGTTGTCTCACTGGCACGGGAACATCCAGCAGCGAATATGTTAACTCAAATTTTTTCACTAGACTATGAATTGCTTGTCTACTGGGACGAGAATTACGACCAAAAATTGGCGTTAACGCTCTTAAAGTTGCAGTCACCGACTCCAAATTTTGGTAGTAAATTTTAATTATTTGTAAACGTTGTTCGTTCGTGTACTTCACCATGATGAAAATGTTGACTTTACTGAATGTTTTGACGTTGACGGTTCGGTGATTGGCTTAAGGGTGCGTTCACAGTGAAATTTCAAAGTTGTCAAGTCCCAAATAGAAGACCCTTTACAAAGGTAATGACAATGGGAAACCAACAAACAAACATTTACATAGAAGGGAAAAAAGTACAACAAGTGGAACAATATAAGTATCTGGGAGTGATAGTGGATGAAACTGGAAAACAAGACAAAGAAATTGATGACAGAATCGAAAAAAAACGAACAAACTTTACTATGCAATAAATAATAAATTCATTAGGAAGAAAGAGGTGACGAAACAAACAAAAATAAAAGTGTTCAAGGCAATTTTTAGGACAATCCCGACATATTTGTATAAATTGTAACAACACTAATATTCTAATATCATTTTGTATCAGACGAAGCTATAGTATAGCGAAACGCGTCATACAGTTTCAGTGAAACTAAATAAAGTGGAAATTTGACAAAAACAAGTATTTCATTACATATACCAGAGGACTTAAAAATGTATTCAATATGAGACAAGTTGTAATGATTGTAACAAGAAGTATGTATATTTGGGGTTCGGCTCCCAAACATCCACTGTATTTGTTAAATTCTACTCCGAAGAGAGCTGTTTGCCGGATGATAGGCTCAGAACTTAATCCCGTGGAACATCAAGAACGGTTGGCGACTTCAGTCTATTCTACAACTATTTTCATGACAAATGTTTATTGAATCGCGCTAATACCTAACATCAAGTCTCAGAATTTTTCACCTCATGTGGTCGTGTAAAAATTAGACAATGAATTTTCATTATGCAAATAATTTCAAAACCAATATACTATAAGTAACCTAAGCTATTAAAAAACAGATGTAGTTAGCTAATAGCTAATTGCTATTCCCAGTTAGTTAATGCTTAGCTTTGCCTATAATTAAGTTGATGCCTTTCTGGAAACAAATCCGCCTATGCCCGTATGTAAAAGCAACAATAACATGTATTTGACGATTATTAACGACAGATAATAAAGATAAAATACGTAAATCTTACCGCGTTCTTCCATTCCTAAAATAAAACAGGAAGAAAATAATTAATTTACATAATTTACGTTAAATGAATAGTTAATGTTTTTTTTTTGCTTAGTTAAGCAAAAAAGGTTTTGAAAAGTATTAAAATTACCTTCATTATTATCTAAAAATATTCTTTTCTTGAGAAGGTCTTGATATTCGGTGATTTGATCGGGTAAATTCTTGAAAAAAACTCCATCGATTATCATAAAAATATAAAATAGGGGCCATTCGCACTCCACACCCTCAAAGTTTTTTACTTCTTCTATCTTATAATACCTAAAATTCAAAAAAGGAAAATTTAACACATTCGCCGGGAGTGTTGTACTTACGAGTAATTTCAAATACTCACTCTGAAAACCAGATTTTTTCCGATAATTACTTTAGACCAGCGATTCCCAAAGTGGTTCAGGTGGACCCCAGGGGTCCACGGGAGAATCGACAGGGGTCTACGTTGGCGTGAAAAAAAAATGGGGCTTCACAACTTGTAAGTGGGGGTCCACGAAAATTTATCTGGTTTCGATAGTAAAGAACAAAAATGTTGGCTTGGCTTTAACCTATCAATATAGGCAGATAATACACTACTCAAAAAAATTAAGGGAGCAAAAAAAAATTCCAAGTTTTCCGATGATTTTTGACAGGCTGTATTTCGGTGAAAAATGGTCGTATTGAGACTTTAAAAAAAAGCATTTTGAAGCTTTGACATTCTAATTTTCAGATTTTTTGGCTACAATTTTTTTAGGAGCTACGGTTCCCATGCATCCTAACAGATAGCGCGAAAAAATAATATTGCAAATATTTTGCTTTTTTTTGGTCCACGGGTTTTAAAAAATTTTTTCAGTTAGGCCGGCATATGGATCAGATAGCCTGTTTATTTAGCATTAATTTCCTTGTTTTAAAACCTCCCTTAATTTTTTTGAGTAGTGTATTTTAAGAAGGCCAGCGACTGTTACTTGTAAAAACTTGCATATTTGATATTCAGTACAACGCGCGTCGAGACTTGCAAAGCGCCGCCCGCCCGTAACGCAACCCGTTGAGACGTGCAACGGGGACGAAATACGACTTGTGCTGTGCTTGCGATCTTGCATGAACTTGTTTGATTCTTCACCAATAAAAATACGAATGTCCAGGACAAACGTTACTCATTTGTTTCCGGAATTTTGAAAAGAAAAGTGTGAGTGAATCGATGTCAGTGTTTGCCAGTGCCGGAAAACGTAAGTACCTGCCTATTTGTTATTTTTTTTTTCATACTTTTATTTTATATTGTAATAATATTATATTTGTTATGTTTGCGTGTAGTAGGTACGTAATAAAAATTAAATACTGAACAGGGCCATTATTCGATACTTCTATAAAAGAACAGAAAGCCGAAAAAGATTGAACTTTTAGTACTTTTTATTATAAAATTATTTATTTACCCGACTATGGTGATTCACTAAAGGAGAGATATATGATTGACCTGCATGTTTGTACATATTTCAGTGACCTCGTAGTTGCTAATGCTAAATAACCAAAAATATTTTCATAAATTGTACGTGTCATTATGTACCACTCGTAACGTACATCAAAGTAATAAATAAATCATTAAAATCGCGGAGTTTTGATGTCAAAATATTCTTTTAAAAGTATTTTCTCTCGAATTTTTACAGAAATGTATCAAAATATAATTAATCAAAAAATATTTTATAATACATTAAAATAGGTTCAGCCGTTTTGTGAAAACCTCTATATGGGTCTTAACAGTTTATTGCTTTTAATAATTAAATTCAGTTTTGCCGCCGGCATTTTGTTTTTTTTTATTGCAATAATTAATTAATCCTATTTTATTCTGTTAAAATAGCCATATCCTGTTAAAGTCGCCTTATGATTACTAAAACAAACATTTTTTTTTCTTTACAGGTAGGTAACTGATACGAAACATGGCTGAATCTAAGAAGAAATGTCGACAGTACAGTGTTGATTATTTGAAATTTGGTTTTCTTCCATTAAAAGCAGACAAACGATTGCCCATATGCCTTTTATGCAACAAAGTTTTGAGCAATGACTCTATGAAACCATCGAAGCTCGAAGATCATCTAAGAAGGAGTCATCCTGATAAAATAGGTGAAGATTTAAAATATTTTCAAACATTGAAGGAAAAATATAAAAAGAGACCCACCGTGCACAGTATGTTCGCTTCAACGTCTCAAAGTAACGATGATGGCTTGCGGGCATCTTACAATATCTCATTGCTTATAGCGAAATCTGGAAAACCGCACACCATCGGAGAACAGTTAATTTTACCCGCTGTTGAAGAGGTTTTAAAAACTGTTCTGCACAAACCTCCATTTGACGTACTCAAAAGAATTCCTTTGAGTAACAACACTGTACAAAGACGTATTGATGAAATGAGCTCTGATATTGAAAGCTTCTCGTGTAATTATCTGCAAACAACTCATTTTTCTATTCAACTGGACGAGTCAACTTTACCTGGTAATGAAGCATTATTATTGGCATATGTTCGATTTGTTCTGGACGAAGAGCTGCTATTCGCGAAAACTTTGGAGACAGACATTAAAGGCGAATCAATATTTAATGTCCTGAGTGATTTTTTTAAGGAAAAATCGATTCCATTTACAAACATTATTTCGGTGGCAGCAGATGGAGCTCCTGCCATCTTCGGGCGATATCGTGGGTTTATAAGCCATCTTAAAAGAATTATACCAGGAGTAACTGCAATTCACTGTGTCATCCACCGACAACACCTGGTAGCGAAAAAATTTGAGTGATAGATTGCACCAATCGCTTCAATTTGTGATTAAAGCAGTTAACAAAATAAGACGCAATGCGTTGAATACCCGTTTATTTGCACAATTGTGCGACGAAAATGATGAAGACTTCCAACGATTGCTCTTACATACTGAAGTACACTGGTTGTCGAAAGGTGCATGTTTAACAAGATTTTTTACTCACTTTTTGAATCAGTTTTAGAGTTTCTGGAAAGTAAAGATCCAGATTTAAAAGAAAACCTGATCAAATTGAAAGCAGACATCGCGTATTTGACAGATTTGTTCAAAAAATTTAATGACATTAACTTGCAGTTACAAGGGGACAGCCTAAATTTAATAAAAACAAAGGGTGTAATTTCGACTTTTCTTGGAAAATTGAAATTTATGAAGCAAAATATTAGTCGGCGCGAATTCTTTTCCAAACTTGTCACAGGCAGAATGTCTTGATGAGAATATTCAGACATACGTTCAACATTTAAATGCCCTGCATGATGACTTCAAAAATAGATTTGAAGATATTCTGACGATGGAAATACCACCATGGATCATAAATCCATTTGATGAAACGGAAGTGGCGAATGTGGTATTACAAGAGGAGCTACTCGAGCTTAGCACCAATGAGGAGCTGAAGGTGAAATTTAAAAAAGGCTATCAAACATTTTGGCTGCAGGCAGAAATACCCGAAAAATATCCTGGGCTGTGGGAAATTGCGAGAAAACTTTTGATAGCGTTTCCCTCGTCATACCTTGTCGAAAAAAGTTTTAGTGGCGTTAGAAACCTATTAACAAAAAAAAGGAGCAGATTGAACATCACAGAGATTTGCGGTTATTCCTTACAAAACTGAAGCCAAATATTGATAATTTGCTGTCAATCCATCAAGTACATCCCTCCCATTAAAATTATGACCATATTTTTTTAATTGTTGATTTGCATTGTTGAAGTTACGGTACGTTATTAATGTTTAATTTTAATTCTATTAAGTCTGTAATCATATTATTTTAATAAATAGAACACAAGAAAATATATTATTTTTCTTTTATTTTTACCACTTCGAATTTAGGGTTGGAACTCAGCCACGAAGCAAATTTCCATCATTAGATCTAATCTTCACATTTGTTGATGAGTTTTGGGAATATGGTAGAAATGTAGCAGCAGGGGGTCCACCAAAACCAGTAAAATTTTGAAAGTGGTCTACGAGAAAAAAAAGTTTGGGAACCTCTGCTTTAGACAATAAAGATTTTTAGTGTTCCATACGAAACACTTATAAGATCATTTCGGTGTCTGTCCGTCCGTCTGTCTATCTGTCACACCCGATTTTCTCCGAAACTATTTGACAAAGAAAGTTGAAATTTGGTACTAACATAGGAACTGATGGTCTCATTAGAGCTGTGTAGTTTTAAAAGTTAAAATTTGACTTAAGGGGTTAGTTTTGGGGGTGAAATCGGAAGTGAAAAAAAAAACATTACCAGGTCATCGAGTGTGTGTCAAATGAGAGCTTGTAAAAACCAGAGTTCAAAAATATATATAATGGAATACTTGCGCACACTTTTCTTTGTATTATTTTTAAAAAATCTCGAAAAAATCGCTGTCCCCCTTATCTTGAAAAGTACTGATCAAAAAATTTTGAAAAAATTCTGGAATATTCTCCACAGGGTGTAGATTGAACGAAAATTATTATGAGTGCATTACCTTTAATAATTTTTCTGGTATATAAAAAAAAACAAAAATTTCAAGGTCATCAGTTTTCAGTAAAGATCGGAAAAAAAAACTGTTGAAAATTCATTTGGGGTGTGTGTTGTGAAGTTATCGTTCATTTTATACTTCCGTAACAAAAATGTTTATTTTAAAAGCAATCAACGTACGAAACACTAATTGCGCAAGTTGAACTTGCACTTGACCGTTTTTTTTTTAATCTTCATCTATAAAGATATCTCCTCGAATAACGAATTAAAGACTAGGCTTATGCAGCCAGTTTCAAATCAGACATAATCAATCACATCCAAGAAAACCAGATTGTTGGTGGAACTCGAACAACCATATTACCTTTAATGGATTTAAAAAAAGGCACGAACGAACCTAAGTTTTGGAGTCATCAAAACTGAGCCTCTCTTAAATTAATATGTCATTTGTTAGAATTAGAATGTCTTTCTGAGATTCCTTTTGGGGCCGACAAAGTTTGAGAAGACATATTTTCTAAATGTTGGCAACCAGGCTATGTGCAGACATACAAATTCCAATTTGACTCAGGTAGTCCCAAGACAGATGAGAACTCATGCTTCTTGGGACTTGACCGTTTCAAATTGAATTGATCGCTGGACGTTTCCCTACTATTGTACAAGGATCAAGGATCCTTACTCTCAGTCTTCTAATTTGGGAGAACAAAAAACGTAAGCGAAACGTTAGACGGTCACGTCAATTTATTACAGTTTAATTCTAAAAACTGATGTCTTATATCTGCAAAATTGGGTATGCTTCAGTGCCAAGTTCCTCGGATAATCTACTGTGATAGGCAGGGAGCAAAAGTAAATCGTGTCGTTAGTAGCATGCGACAGAAGTTCTACAGGATATGGGTATTGTTAGTTATGAATGATATAATTAAATGTAGGACAAACAGGGTTTTACATAGTAAAAATAACCTGAAATTGCTTGAAAACGTGTAAGAAAATTCTAAAGAAGGAACATATTATGTCATATTTGTATTGCTCATTTCTTTAATTCAGTCGTCCTAAAGATACAATAATAAAATTTTAAAATAAAAAATACATTTAACTCTGTAACATTATACATTTAACGCTGTAACACCAACGGTTCTCGTCAAATTGAATTAAATCTGTACAAAAGCACTTTTAACACAAACACAGTATATTGCGTGTGTGATTTTAATGAATTCAGAAGGCAACTTTGAAGGAGAGAAGGCGAAAATAATTATTATTTCTATACCATGATTATGAGGCAATTTTTTTCATGAAAATATATTGTTTTTAAGTGATTTCAAGTCATTATATTGAGCTTTGAAGCCCGGTATATTTTATCAATGTCTTGTTAGATAATTTTACTCAACTCAAACTATTAAAATTTACTTTTGGTTAGGATTATCCAACACCGTCTTGAAACCGTCCCTTGTGAACCGCTTAAATCCGTATTCGCCCCTCAAATGTCGAAACTATGTTGTCTTTAGTTCTCTGATATAACATTTCTTCGTGTGTTGCGAAAGCTGGGAAGGATATTGTCGGGGAAAAGAGACGAATCTACTTCCTGAAAAAAATGACGACATATTAGCTTTCATAAATCGTTTTAACGTATATTAAAATATTGTTTTTGGTAGGCATATCTTTCTGCATTATATTAAGTCCCATAAAAATATTATAATAATAATAATTTGATAGTCATGTAAAACCAAGAATTTAAAATAAGTATAAAATAACAGTACACAGTTAAGTTCATAAACATAAGAAAATTAAATAAAAATTTTATAGTGAAAAAAAGATCTTAATGTAGGTGCTCACAACATACTTTAACAGATCAAAGAATGAATTTTTTAAGAATTTGTTAAAATTGTAAAATTTTTCCGTTTTATAGTAGTTCTTATAATAAATTTCCTTTCGAAAATTGTTGATGAAATTTTCCTTATTTATTCAGGTGAAACGTTAAAGAATTCAATTCTACAGTAATTGTGCCTTATTTGTTTTAACATAGGTTAAAATACTATATATATATATATATATATATATATATATATATATATATATATATATATATATATATATATATAAGGCTTTTCGTCGACTGGGAGCGGAAAGCTGCGAAGCAACGAATTCAGGCCTATCGTCCATTGCCTCGTCTACTGCGAATCCGGACGAATACTGAGGCAATGGACGATAGGCATTCGCACGATTTCGTGCGAACGGTCTTCGCCTGAATTCGTTGCTTCGCAGCTTTCCGCTCCCAGTGGACGAGAGGCCTAAGTTAGCTTGAAGCGGCAGCAACAGCAAGATCACAGTATAGAGTAGCAGCAGCAGCAACAGTATTTAAAAATGCCAAATGAGATTTTGGCGAAACGTCGTGCAAATTCATTGTTAGATGAACGGATTGAAACCCGGAATTTTAATGTATTACTTTCCACCATCCCTGAAAACCTCTATTGTAACATATATATATATATATATATATATATATATATATATATATATATTATATATATATATATATATATATATTACTATACATATATACATATACAGGGTTACAGGGAAAGTCGTCCTAGATAATTAAGGACGTTATAGTTTAGGTCGTTTCTGTCCGATTTGACTCTATGACATGATGTCCTAAACTTAACCGTTTTCGAGATATTGAAGTTTAAAGATTTTCTAAAAAAACATGTTTTTTTTGCTTTTTATATCGATTTTTTTTTTATTAGAGGTTCTCGAGTGCGATTTTTTGGTTATTTTTAGTTAGTCTGTATGTCAAGTATCAAAAATCATCAAAAAAATTTGAACTAGTTACTAACAGTTTCAAATGGCGGGTTGTTAATGTTTCTAAATTACGAATTTTTACCAAGTGTTTCCTACTTTAAATTAATAAAGAGAAAAAAAAAATGTATGGAAGTTATTCTGCAAATTATTTTAAAAACTTTTACGTTTTTTAGCTATCAAAAAAGGTATAATACTAGTAGTTTAATAGGAAAACTGTACACAGAATGACACCTAAAGCGGGGCTCGGGTAGCAAAAGGTAAATTTTTAGTTCTAGGTAAAAAATACGAAAAATACACAAATAAAACAAAAAACCTTGCAATTTAATATTTTTTATTAATTATAATTCATGTTCCATATGGTCGCCCCTATTTCTAACACAAATTCTCATTCTTTTTCTTAAATTACTTTTCACAACGCTGGTTGTGAGGTGCCGCCTCATTTCGTCAGCCGCATCAATTATTTTTTGTCTTAGGACATCCACGTTTTCAATAGGAGTCATCTGGTCATATACGAGACTTTTCATGTGACCCCACACATAAAAAAATCCATCGGTGTTAAGTCTGGGCTTCTCGCCGGCCAAGGTATGGGTCCGCCTCTTCCAATCCATTTGTTGGGATAATTGTCATTGAGCCATGCACGAACACTTCCTCTGTAGTGAGCTGGGCAGCCATCGTGTTGAAAGTACATGTTTTGTCTCAAACCAATAGGTAGGTCTTCCATCAAATTAGGTAAATCGTTCCGCAAAAAATTGTCGTATTCCTCGCCATTCAAATTATCTGGCAGGAAGAATGGCCCAACCAAATAATTTGAAATTATACCCATCCACACATTTAAGCTGAATCTTGTTTGTGATCCTTTGGTTCTTTTTTTGTTTGGGTTGCCTTCCTCTTTAGAAGCCCCATAGTGGGCATTGTGGTAGTTTGTAAGACCGTCTTTGTCGAATTTCGACTGTCAGTCCATAGTATTTTCTTAAAAAAAGATGCATCTTCGACATCGGTATTGAGCATAAATCTGCAGAATTCTAATCGTCGCAACGAATCCCCTTCTTCAATGACTTGCACGGGCGTATAGTGGTAAGGGTGTTGCCCAACAGTATGCATTACAAACTATACCTTCCACTCCGAAATACCAAGCTGTTGACAACATTTGTAGATGTGGTTGGGTCTACCTCAAAGAGACGTCGTATTTCGTTTTTTCTTCGTCAAAGATACGTGGTCGTCCCATGTCAGTCTGCCGTCTTTGTACGGAACCAGTTTCTCGTAGTCTTCGATAAGTTTCATCAAATACGCTAACATCAGGTACACGACGAGTAGAATATCGCAGTATGTATTCATCACGTGCACGCGACGACACTCCTTCACAAAATCCGTAACACATTAGGGAGTCAGCATATTCCTCGTTGGTATACGTTGCCATATTCACAAGCAGAGATCAAAATCCAGTTACGAGCCAATTCACACAGTCAGAAGATGAAATACAGACTTTTTTGAAAAGCACGGTTATATAGCACATCTACCACGGACGAATCGCATGAGCAGACTAAAAATCATTCAATAATGTTTAGTGAACAGAAAATGTCACTCGCACAGAGAGTACTCGACCGGAAAAAAAAATGCTTACCCAACCCTTTTTATTGTTTGAAGGTGCAGGTAGTAAACCGGTAATTGGTAGTATCTAAATTCTATTATTATGTTACTCTACATTTGGGCCTATTGAAATCTCATTTTCTTAGAATTTTCAATAGATCCAGTAGATATTATACCGTCTTAGATAGCTAAAAAGACGTAAAAGTTTTTAAAATAATTTGCAGAATAACTTCCATACATTTTTTTTTTCTCTTTATTGATTTAAAGTAGGAAAACACTTGGTCAAAATTCGTAATTTAGAAACATTAACAAGCCGCCATTTGAAACTGTTAGTAACTAGTTCAAATTTTTTAGGTGATTTTTGATACTTGACATACAGACTAACTAAAAATAAACAAAAAATCGCGCTCGAGAACCTCTAATAAAAAAAAATCGATATAAAAGCAAAAAAAAAACATGTTTTTTTTTTAGAAAATCTTTAAACTTCAATATCTCGAAAACGGTTAAGTTTAGGACATCATGTCATAGAGTCAAATCGGTCAGAAACGACCTAAACTATAATGTCCTTAATTATCTAGGACGACTTTCCCTGTAACCCTGTATACATATATACATATATACATATATACATATATACATATATACATATATACATATATATATATATACATATATACATATATACATATATACATATATACATATATACATATATACATATATACATATATACATATATACATATATAATAATAATAATAATAAGCGGGGGGTCCTACAACCTTAGCCGCATCCAGCACTTCATACGCCATCTCTCTCTTTCCCACCAATTGTTTTCTTCTAAATCTCTGGAACTCATTGCCCTTTCAATATTCTTTCTCCAAATTTTCTTTATATTATCTGAAAAAAATTGTCAAAAATCGCTGTCCCCCGACCCTATTTCTAAAAGTACTAATTAGAAAATTTCGAAAAAACTCTGGAATATTCTCCATAACATGTAGATTCAATTAAAATTAGTATAATTTATTTGGCATATAAAAATAAATATCGGAAACAAACATTGGTGAAATCTCATTTGGGGTGTGTTTTGTGAAGTCACTGATCAGTTTATACCTCCGTAACAAAAATTTTTACTTCATACTTTCATACTTCTGGCAGTATTTTTTAATATTTACAGGATAATTTTAACAACAGTTTAAGATAAAAAAGTATGTTTTAACTTACTTTTGAACAAGATTCTCTAGGCAGCAATGTTTCAAAAATACTCCTATTTCTGTTATGAGCATCAATATCCACATAAACTACACTCCAAGAAGCTCCTTTCTCACCAAATAAATTACAACCGTTTATAGCTTCTAAAGCTGATTTTGCCAAACCTAAAAATAATGAATAAACAAAAATATATAACTCAAACACGGGAAATTATGGCACCTAAGAACAGACCGTGTCAAATTCGCTAATGTTCCTACCTTTCGCCTACGATTACAGGAGGTATCTTTAGGAATATATTCATAATGAATCCATTAGTCTAATCTCAGGGATTAAAGGTACCTGAAGATCGTAGACGAAATGTAGGAAAATATGTCAAGGTCTAATCCCAAGAACCATGATTCCTAAAAGGTTGTAGTATTTCTATATTTGTTTATTTTTTCTCCCCAATTTAAAGCGGCGCATCTACTACCATTATGCCTTAAAATTACCTATGGAGCTGGCATGAATTTCTGGATTGCCATCATTATATTTACTACCTCTTTCCCACATACCAAAATCCGGTGTTCGATAAGCTCTTTCTACATAGTAGACCAGGTTTTGAACAAACGCAACTTCGTCCTAAAGAAACAGAATTTAAAGAAGTTTGTCTTCAGTTTTTTTTAATGTCTTAAAACAAAAAAATATTTTATAATTAGTTTCAGATAAACAGAATAAAAGAGAAAAAAAAATTGAATTTAGTTTTACAACTGCTTCCTTTAACTCTGATATATCAACCTCACTTTAATTATTGTGCAACTTTTGCAATTCTTTAAATTAATTAAATGACATATCAACATGAACAGGATCATCATAAATATGTTTTAAATATGCGGTATCTTGTTGAAATATCACAATTAAATGTGCATTATCACGAATCAGTTGTTTTGAAATGGATGAGTATGTGTGACATAAATAATTCTGTATCCTTATGTCTTCCAAAACAAAAGTAATCCTTTACTATGTTCTGAGTATAACATACTATATGGACGGATATTATAGAATTTGGTTTTATACTTTTGAAATTATATTTTCTTCATTATCTGATTCAAAGAATTCATTTTTTTAATGGATTAAACAGTGTTCTAAATATTCATATTTTGGTTGGTATAAAGGTTTTGAATAAATATATAAATTTTCAAACCGTAAGGTATTAAGATCTTCAATTAAGGTAATAACAATGTGGGTTTTGCCACATCCTGATGGTCCAACAAACTGAACCTATTTTTGCTATTTTTATTAAACAATTTTCAATGTTTTCTAAAAATTGTTTATTGAAGTATTATAAAGAAATATCATTAATATCGCACAATAACGAAATATGTAATTCAGACAGAAAGTCGTTTTTTTTTATCCTGTCAGTGAATGTTTACCAATTACAGTGATGATTCAATCAATGCATTTTTTTTAGTTGAGGTATGAAAACAATTTTAAAGTGCAACTAATCCACTCCAATAAACCTTAGCCCCTTAGTACTTTGGGATGGTTTTTGTTTAAATAAAGATAGTATTATTCAGCAATGGTATTTATTTTTAAGTTAAGCTATAAGGTGTTTCCAAGATATTTTAATAAATTTCGTTAACTTTCGAGGAGAAATGGAAACGCCAAGTACAGACATTTTCAATATTATCTATATATACTCATATCTAAATATATATATATATATATATATATATATATATATATATATATATATATATATATATATATATATACATATACATATACATATACATATACATATACATATACATATACATATACATACATTACATATACATATACATATACATATACATATA
>CM032447.1:251258020-251273020 GCA_019049505.1 Pachyrhynchus sulphureomaculatus
AGAAGTGGTGAGAGGGACCTATTTCAAATATTATTATACAAATTTTTTTAATGAGCGATCTTTTATGAAATTTTATAATTGTTACCTGAGTGTAAATAATTTGCAGACCTGAGGATATCATTTGCACCAAAAACAATAGATAAATAGAAATGACATCGATCTGAAGATGATTGTATTCGTCATCTGAAAAAACCTGATTGCCTGTAGTAAGATGGAATTTTACATGGAGGGCATGTGCAGCACACTGATTTTTCTTGAATAGTTCTACACGTATTCCTTGTTTCATCCAACATTCTAAGAAAAAAAAAAAAAAGTAAAATGAAATAAATTAATTTCTAAATTAAAAAAAAAGTTGAAATTATTGAACCAGTTCTTTTCCTCATAAATACAAGTTGTATAATAAAAATTCTAGCCCTTCTAGCCTCTCTCCTTTGTTTACTTATTTATTTATTTATTTATACATTCAATTCCAACAGGCCAGGGCCCAATTACAGGAATAACGTTTATACTAATGAGCTACATATAAAAGAAGAACATGATACAATTAAAATAAAATTAAAATGTTTTAACGATGTCCAATTTAAAAAAAAAATAAAAACAGTAATAATAAAAAACTACAAATTTGAGCAACCTCTAAGCACTGAGCACAGAACCAATAAGTACCGCCAGCCTACTGCAATGGAAATCACCGAAGTTTCCAATGACATTGCCGTTCTTGCACATTATATAAATAGGGCTGTGGAATAATATATTTGACCTAGCCCGGCAGAGACTAAAAATAGGTGAGCGCCTTGCCCCAAGGCGTGGTACATGGAAAGATACATTGCTTAATAGGAAGGGGCAATCAATATGGTGATTTTAACAGCTTATATAAGAATTTGATGGAGTGAATGTCCCTTCTCTTTACAAGAGGCAACTCATTAAACCTTGACAAGATTAGTCCGTGACCAACACCGCGGTCCGGATAGACACTATCCCTCTTGAAAATAAGATATTTAATGAAGCGCGTCTATATCGATTCGATTGAGTTGTTATGGCAATTGTATATTGGATACCAAACAATAGAAGCATAGTCAAACTTAGACCTAACGAAGGAATAATAGAGAAGCTTGATTGCAGATACGTTAGTAAAGTCTCTACAATTTCTAATCAGGAACCCAGCATCCTTGATGCACCAGCAATCATTTGGTCAATATGGTCAGCAAAAGAGAATTTCTCGTCAAAGATGATACCCAAATCTGTAACTGAACGAAGCTTTTGTAGAACAGTATCACCTACGGAATAATTGAAAAATATAGGGTTGTTACGATAGGAATATCGGACGACATTGCATTTGGAAACGTTTAAGGTGAGCCTGTTAGTAGAGCACCAGTTGGTGAGAGCATTAATGCTGCTCTGTAATTCGTGGCAATCAGAAACCTAGTCTATGCGTTTAAAAGTCTTAAGGTCATCGGCATAAGCAAGCGTCCGGCAACCTTTCTCATTCAGCAAGTTGTCAACAAACATATTGAAAAGAAGAGGTCCCAGATTGCAACACCTGAAGTGGGAACATGGAGAGGCGATCTAAACCCATTGATTCCTACAAAAAAACCTGCGATCCAGGAGGTATGAATTTAAAAGATCAATCAGGTTATTTGAGAGCCTGAAAACGAGATCCGACTTTATCCAACAGTAAGTAGTGATCAAGTCGATCAAAGATTTTGCGAAAATCCGTATAGACCACGTCAATCTGGTTCCCATCATTGATACCGTTGCACACAAACTGCGAGAATGAGGCAAGATTTGTGGTGGTGGATCCAGGCATAAAACCGTGTTGGTTTGTAGAAAGCGTATTTCTCACTTTTGAGAAAATAAATTTATGCAAAATAATTTCAAGAATTTTAGAGAAATTACATAAAATAGATATGGGTCAATAATTATCAACCACACCTGGATCCCCAGACTTCAAGATAGGTCGGACCTTGGCCACCTTCCAAGTAGCAGGAAACGTATGGGTCGTCAACACTAGATTAAAAATATGGGAGTAAAGGAGCGGATAGAGCGGACACGCAATCCTTGACAACAAAACTGGGAATGCCGTCGGAACCGGAGGTCAGTTTATTCTTGAGAGACCTAGCCGCAGTTACAATATCCCTCTCGGAAATTTCGGGAACGTCAACAAAGAAAGGGGGAGCTCCCCAATAACTATACTCCTCAGGCCTAGCCGACTTAATAAATACGCTGTGAAAGCAATCACCAAAGGCAGTGACTATGCTAGGTGGGTCGTTATAGACATGATCATCATTTCTCATATTATTAGGAATGCCAGATTGAGAGCGTTTACTCTGAATAAACGCCCAGAAGCTGGAGGGATCGTTAGAGATGTTATTCTCAGTACTGCGGATATATTCTCTATAGGCAACACTAGATTGCTGCTTGATTAACCTATGAAGAGAAGTGAATTTCTGATAGTAAAACTTGAGTTTGAACAATTTATAATTACGATAAGCATTTTCCTTTTTATAAATGTTATCTATGATCTCCTTGGTGTACCAAAGTGGGAAGTGCCTTCTACGTTGTAACTTCTGAGGCACGCTTGCAACAAAGATGTTATTTAGTGTGTCATACAGGATCTGACAAGCGTCCTCCAGAGACAGTCAGTAACAGGGGACCATCCGCATTTAGTATTAAGTAAGTTGGAATATGCATAATTATGACTAGGCCAGGAACAAGTAATAAAATACTACAGACACAATAAATTTTGCAATCCCCATCACTTTCTCCAAATCAAATATCATGATTGCTTAAAAACTATCAGTTTCTTCTCTACTCTAAGTATCACATGTATACCAAATTTGAAAACAAAAAACTCATCTCGTTCAAGTGTTATCGCGGCAGCAGAAGTTAAAGTCTATGTTTCCTTGTGAAGTTAATTTAAATAAATAATACTCTTTTATGTTTAAATTAATAATTCTTTAACTCTATTTTACAATGAGAAAATCGTGGTTATTGGGATTACACCATGTCCAATTGGAGCAACTTTTCGACGTTTCGTTTACGATTGCACGAGTCATCTCCAGAGGTTTTTTGCATTAAATATCCAGTATTTTAATCTTGAAGAGTAAAGATTCCTGAAGAGGTATCGTGCAATTGTGGGCTAAACATCGGAAAGTTACGTCTCTTACGTAAAATTTCGGCACGCAGGCTCTTCAAAAAAGGAAGTTTTTTTTTTTTGGAACAGGTCTAAAGTGGCCTAATTTTGCAAGATTTACTAGAAAAAACAGGGGGAAGCCGTTTTGCTAACCTAAACTAATTTGATCTCCCAGTCACTAATATAGCACATACATCAAATTTCACATTAAGGTAGGGCATTTATTTTCGTTATTTAATGTATTTTCTAATTACTGATTCAGTTCAGATTAGTTTCGGATAGTCCAGGTTAGCTTACCAGGTGTATAAGTAGGAAATGCGGATATTTTTTCTAAAAAAAACATGTTTTAAATTTGGAAGAAGAATGATAAAAAGTGCTTTATTCAAGGTATGCTCCATCGCTTGTTATACATTTTTCCCATCTTTTCGGGCAATTTGTGAATACCACGCCAGTAAAAATCTTCCCCTTTGGCTGTGAACCATTCATCGAGTCAAAGCGCTGCTCAACAAGTGCGTGACCCATCGATGCAAGCAAGTCGTAATCGGAACGAGCCAAGTCTGGTGAGTAAGCCGCATGGGGTAGAACTTCCCAGCTGAGTGCTTCCAACGTGTCGCTAACTGGTTTTGTCGTATGTGATGGAGCATTGTCAAGAAAAATGTCTTTGTGTTGCCTCTTTCGGTATTCTGGCCTTTTTTCAAACAGCGAACGGTTCAAATCGGTCAATTGTTGTTGGTAACGATTAGTATTAACCGTTTCCCCAGGTTTTAACAGCTCATAATAGACCACACCCCTCTGGTCCCACCAAACACAGAGCATCATCTTTCTGCCAAAGCGATTCGGTCTTGCGGTCGATGTGGATGGTGCGCCTGGGTCTACTCATAATTTTTTGCGCTTAGGATTCTCAAAATAAATCCACTTTTCATCCCCTGTAACTATACGATGCAAAAACGAATTTCTTTTGTACAGAGCGAGCAAAATGTCACACGTGTTTTTGCGCTTTTCCATTTGCCAATCATTCAACTCATGTGGTACCCATCTACCGGTCTTCTGAATCTTCCCATCTCTCGTAGCCGATTGGAAATAGCTTGTTGACTAACGCCCAATTGCTCGGCGAGTTGTTTTTGTGTTTGCGAATCATCTTCGTTCAACAATGCTTGCAATTTCACATCTTCGTATTTTTTGGCGGTTTCCACGGTCCTTGTCTGCAACATCGACGTTACCACTTTTCAAACGCCGAAACCATCGTTCACACATATTTTGCAACGGAGCATGTTCACCATAAGCTTCTCAAAGTAATTGGTATGATTCAACAGCAGTTTTCTTCAAATGAAAACAAAAAATGTATGCTGTCCGCGAGTGCTCTTTCGGTACAAATTTTGACATATTGAACACAACACTATGCACACACTTTTCCAATTTATCACTCGTGCGCGTCTGACACTTGTTGATGACACAACAAAATGGCGCAGTGTCAAATCTTTAGAGCACAAACTGCATTGATGCACCATCTGTTATCTGAAATCCGCATTTCATACTTGTACACCTGGTAGTTTAGCAAAAAATGCCTCCCCCCATTTTTTCTGTTAAATTTTTCAAACTTAGGCCATTTTAAACCTATTTCAAAAAAAAAACCTCCCTTTTTCTGTCTTCTACCGTCTATTTGACACCGTTTAATCCCAAGAACTACAATTTTCCATTCCATGTCTATTTTACTCTTTTATGTGTTTTCTAATTCTTTCTTTTTCTTAATGAATGCTAGAAGAAGTTAGTTTTACAAAAAAAATAGAAATTTAAATACTCCCTATTTCTTACTAATTTATAACATATTCACCTAAAATTCCTCTCATACATTTTACTGTAGATTGGCCCAGTTCATAAGATTTACCTCTGTCATCATCTATTCTTCTGTAAAAATAAGAAAAAAAGCATTATTCATATATTTACAGAAATTTTAGTTTATAGCAGTTTGACAGTTTAATAATTACAAATATAATGTTAATTATAATACTTTAAATTACTATTTTTAAGTTGAAATGATTTGATTATTTATAATTATTACAAGTACCTTACCTATATGCCTGATAC
Source organism: Pachyrhynchus sulphureomaculatus (assembly GCA_019049505.1). Taxonomy (NCBI): domain Eukaryota; kingdom Metazoa; phylum Arthropoda; class Insecta; order Coleoptera; family Curculionidae; genus Pachyrhynchus; species Pachyrhynchus sulphureomaculatus. Next base: position 251,263,236 of record CM032447.1, read on the forward strand.
AATCCCCATACAGCTGCTGCACAATATACACTCTCCCTGACACTACCTATTTCAGTATCAGTTGATAAAACTGGAAATAATCCAGTAATAGGGCTTTGGTATCTCAGTAGTTGTCTCTTAACTAAAAAAAATTAATCAGTTACCTTTGAACATTATTTTTTAAATTTTTGATGGAAGTTAGCGTAAAAATTAGACTTTATTTATTTATTTATTCATTCCTTTATTGCCATCAAGATTACATAACGTAAAAAAGCAACGTCACAAAAAAGTAGAATATATGCATATAGCCAACAAAATATAGGACACTGTACAGAGGACAAAAATCTTACAACCATTGATAACTAAAATTATTGATCAAAATCAAAAGAATAGAAACATTCTGAGAGAGCAAACCTTTTTGCTTCCCTTTTGAATCTCTTAATCCCCTCAATGTTCCTGGTCTCCAATGGGAGAAGCCGATATGCCTTTATGCAGTTAAAATATGGCCCTTTTTCAAAGAAAGAAGTAGCATGGTAGGGCGCTCATAATTCGTTTCTACCTCTAGTCGTGATTGCCATTCTGGAGCATATTCATTCCTATTTGTCAAGAAAAAATGATGGAGGAGGTGACCAAAGCCATGAAGTAGAGGCCCGGGACCGTAAGTAACCCCATTTCAATAAAGTATGGTCGACACGACGTTAGAGGATGTAAATGACGCATGCATCTCACAATTCTCTTTTCTGCCCTAAAGATATCCCTAGCAAATCTTGAAGATCCCCAGAAAGAAATCCCATAGTTTAATTGGGATTGAACATAAGCAAAATAGAAAAGTTGTATGCTATTTGATGATACAATATATCTAAGTCTTCTAATAAAAGCACACGCACTATTGAGCTTAGACCGAAGTTTCACTGCATATATTTTCCAACAAATACTTGAGTCAATATTAACCCCCAAAAATTTTATCGTCTCTATATTGGGTACTGACTTTAGTTCATGTCGTACATATAATGATTGTGTGGGTATTTTATTTTTATTAAATAATATAAGGCCAGTTTTATTCCCATTAAGACAAAGGTAATTCTTTTCACACCACTCGGCCATTCTTGCCACTATACGAGAACAGATGACTGACAGGCTAGCGATAGAAGAGCTTGACAAAATGACTGATGTGTCATCAACAAATTGACAAGCCATTCCATCCCCATCATCATCATCCATATCCTGCTGCCGCAGCGGATAGTCCTGTAAATCGTACACATATTATAAGAAAAGCAATGGACCTAGTATCAATCCTTGTGACCTTACACAAGCCATCACATTTAAAAATTGTATAAAATATTATGAAGATAACAAATTCATTTAAATACTGACATTTTTCACTTTTGAGATATAGTAATTCATAAAAGACAAATAAATCATTGCTACTTTATGCTACAACCTGTATTAAATTAATTCAACATTTCAGATGTTATAAGATGAGTTAAGTGGAACTAATTTTATTAACTTGCAAATATATTCTTCTTTAAAGACACAAAATTAAACATAGCAGCATTAATCTTGTATAAATATTTATTAGAGTTATATTAAAGGAGTCATTTTAATAGTCTCTAATAATTAAGTTGGGAATGTGGAATCTTTGGCACAATGATACTACTCAGTATATATCACCACTACACCAAACACTTTATTTTTGCACTCGACGTGCGTTTCGCTAACCATGTTAGCTTCATCAGGAGCGATGATTGACTAAAGCTAAACTACAAATCTACCCTATTTATACTTAGCCTAACCCTTGAATTACTCAAGCGGAACTAATGACATAGGCAAGGCCATCAGTTGTTGGGCAAACTAAAAGGTCAAATAAAACAAGATTTAAAGAACACTTAGCACACTTAAAATACAATAGAACAGAAAAGTCTAGCATTGCCGAACATGCCCTTGAAGCTGATCATACTGTAACATTAGATAATCTAAGATTAATAAAAAATGTGTCTGATAGGAGATTGTTGAACGTATACGAAAGTATGGAAATCATAAAATGTAAAAGTAGTTTAAATAAAGACAGAGGGCCTATTCCTTATAGTCCCCTCTACTGGTTACTTGACCAGAACTGATGGCCTCACCTATGCCATTGGTTCCACCTAAGTAATTCAGGTGTTAGGTACTAAGGACTAAGGACTAAGTACTTTAGGCAATCATCGCTCCTGATGAAGCTAACATGGTTAGCGAAACACACGTTATGTGCAAAAATAAGGTATTTGGTGTAGTGGTGATATATACTGAGTAGTCTCTAATAATGTATCTTATTTATAAAGTTGCATTCATAGGCTTCACATCTAACAGGGGTAACAGTAAACCACAGTTATATTCTCTTTTTTAAACTATTTATCTGTTTCCTAATTTGTTTTTAACTAACTATATTTTGATTTACCTCAAATACATAATGGTTAACAGGTCATTTAACGAATGAATTAATAAAATATAGGCACCATATATCTCAAGTGGTCCTATATACTTGTCTGTACCTAAGGGGACCATTTTTGGGTAAAAAAATTTTTTTTATTGTTTTGTTATTAAACTACATGCGATTTTTCATCAAATGGTGTAAATTTTTAAAATGATTTGACCGCTAGATGTGGATCAAACAATTTTTTGAAGTTAGCTAAACACTGTCATTTTTCTCACTTGGTTTGATTACCACATCACACGCACACCATTCCTTTTATTACAGGACTGGAGTTGACGAGTCTTGGTAAAACATGTTTGCAATTACCCATAATATTGTTACTACTCAGTATATATCACCACTACACTAAACACTTTATTTTTGTACTCAACGCGCGTTTCGCTAACCATGTTAGCTTCATCACGAGTATCATCGCTCCTGATGAAGCTAACATGGTTAGCGAAACGCGCGTCGAGTGCAAAAATAAAGTGTTTGGTATAGTGCTGATATATACTGAGTAGTATCATTGTGCCAAAGATTCCACATTCCCAACTTAGCATAATACTGTTTATTAGTGAATAATTTACAATATCATTTTTATTGGAACAGTGATAACTATCATAGTAGTCAAGTCCTGAGGCACTTTGATAGAAGCCAAAGAATGAGAATCGTGGTTCTCATTATTGGAAACAGAGTAGCCAAGTGTTGTTGGACTTAATGTCTCTGGGTTTGGCACAAATTCTTTGTGTTTATGAGAGAATTCTCCCTCGGTACTTTAGGTATACTAGAATGTAGCATCACGATAGAAAAGAAATGAGTCACAAATAAACAAGGTCAGGCTCAGGTAGCAACAGCTGGACAGGTAGCAAGTACACACAAGTCAACAAAAACTTATTCTTTGGAATAGTTGGGTACAATCCCTGGATATTTTGAACAGCACAGTTTTTTCCATAAATTAAAAAATTCCCAAAAAAAAAATTATTGGACAGAAAGAAATTGGGATGTGCCTTGGTACTTCAGTTTTTTTGGAGCTGTAATTAGACAAAGCAAAATTTTAATATTTACATTATTTTGATGTTCAATGATAATCGAGAAATAGCTAGAAACAAGGAAGTTAAAAATCAGAGCAGTAGACTTGTAGAAACGGAACAGTATGTACAAAAAAACACAGATTTTCACACCCCTTTTACAGTCATGTTTCTTAGGTTACAACGAGTTCAAAAATTGAAATTTTTGATGGGACTAGAGTTAAATCGAAGCTTAAACTACAATGATTTAAACAAAAAAAATGCTAGAACCTATGGAATAGTTTTTAGATAATCAAGTTGAGAAAGAAGTGGGGTATTTCCAGATGGGGGGCCAAGCTGAAAGTTAGAGTCCCCTGCAAAGACCGTAAAAAAGGCCTCTTATTTATTGACATCTTAGGTAATGATTAAACCAAATTATTTCCAATTATATGTGATGATCCTAGTAATATCAGTTACTTTTATGAATTTATATCTCTTCTGTATATCTAAAAAGCAGAACATCTATGGTTACAATAAAAGAAAACCACTAAAAAAGTAGTAAAAACTAAACAGACTATTTCTCTAAATGAGACGCTTTTCCTTTAACGAACCTGTGCCATAATAAACATCTAGCTGCCGAACAGTTTTTCTTCATAATTTGCAGTTTTAATAAACTGATCAAAATTTATATCATCCAAGCCACTACTTTGTACAGTCATTTTGAAATTTAAACAAGCAGTAAATTTTATCACTAAATAAATGTTACTTTCCCATGTTTTGTTTAAATATTAAAAATATTATTATGTTAGAATTAAACTTAATTTATTTGAACTGTAGGCTTAAAATGTCACTTGAAAGACATATTTTCTATGGTTATGTATGTATGAAATACTTCTTTTGGTGCAATTCTGGCATTGAATGGAGTTGTCATTTTTTAGAAAATAGACAAATTTGGGTAAAATAAGGGATATCTTTAATAAATTCTCTTATAAAAAATATAGATTCAAGATTCCCTCATTACTAGCCCCTGTATTTGATGCTCATATAAAAAACAAAGAGCACAGATCACCTGATGAGAATAGCAGTTGATAATTCTGCTCGACAGTTTATTAGCGTCGTTTATAATCAATTTTGAAATTCTACAATTTTTGAAATGAATAATCAAATTCAAGATGAAAAAATGGAAGAAGATACTTCTCCAATTACTTTAGGGCAACCTTTAAGTGATTTTTTGCTTCAGTTAGAAGATTATACTCCAACAGTAAGTTCTAACCTATATTAACCAAAAGAGATCCACATAAGAACCATTTTTAGTGTTCCGTACGGAACACTTATAAGATCACTTCGGTGTCTGTCTGTCTGTCTGTCTGTCTGTCTGTCTGTCTGTCTGTCTGTCTGTCTGTCTGTCTGTCTGTCTGTCTGTCTGTCTGTCTGTCACACCCGATTTTCTCGGAAACTATTTGACGTAGAAAGGTGTGAAATTTGGTAATAATATAGGAATTGATGGCCTCATCAGAGCCATGTAGTTTTGAGAATTAAATTTTGACTTAAGGGGTTAGTTTTGGGGGGTGAAGTCGGAAGTGAAAAAAAAAATTTTTTTACTAGGTCATCGAGTGTGGTGTCAAATGAAAGCTTGTGAAAACACGAGTAAAAAATATATATATAATATTATACTTGCGCGCACTTTTCTTTGTATTATTTTTAAAAATTCGCGAAAAAATCGCTGTCCCGGCCTTATCTCGAAAAAGTACTTATCAAAAAATTTCGAAAAAATTCTGGAATATTCTACACGGGGTGTAGATTGAATGAAAATTATCACGAGTGCATTACCTTTAATAATTTATATGGTATATAAAAAAAACAAAATTTCAAGGTCATCAGATTTCAGTAAAGATTGGAAACAAACTTTGTTGAAAACTCATTTGGGGTGTGTTTTGTGAAGTCACTGATCATTTTATACCACCGTAACATAAATTTTGACTTAAGAGGTTCGTTTTGAGGGGTGAAATCGGAAGTGAAAAAAAATTTTTTTTACTAGGTCATGGAGTGTGGTGTCAAATGAAAGCTTGTGAAAACACGAGTAAAAATATATATATATATATATATAATATATATATATATATATATATATATATATATATATATACATATACATATATATATATATATATATATATATATATATATATATACATATAATATATATATATATATATATATATATATATATATATATATATACATATATATATATATATATATATATATATATATATATATATATATATATATATATATATATATATATAAAATGTAATACTTGATCACACTTTTCTTCGTATTACTTTTAAAAAGTCGCTGTCCCCTACCTTATCTCGAAAAATACTGATCAAAAAATTTTGAAAAAATTCTGGAATATTCTCCACGGGATATAGATTGAACGAAAATTATCACGAGTGCATTACCTTTAATAATTTATTTGGTATATAAAAAAAAAATAAAAATTTCAAGGTGACCAGTTTTTCAGTAAAGATTGGAAACATTCATTTGGGGTATGTTTTGTGAAGTCACTGATCATTTTATACCACCCTAACAAAAATTTTTATTTTAAAAACAATCAACGTACGGAACACTAAGTGTGCAAGTTCAACTTGCACTTGACCGGTTTTATTAACTTAATCTGTTTTCTTACAATTTTTTTTTGTTTTCACATTTGTACAGACATTTAGCTGCTATTTATATTACTTTTTCTAGATTCCTGATGCTGTTACTGCCTATTATTTAAGGTCTTCTGGCTTTGAACCTAAAGATCCGAGACTTCTAAGATTAATATCTATTGCAGCTCAAAAGTTCATATCGGACATAGCTAATGATGCTCTACAACATTGCAAAATGCGGTCATCAAATTCTACTAGTAGTCATGGAGGTAGCTCGAAGGTAAGAAATTCTTTTTTATTTTATTACATTTCTGATGTGAGACCTGCAATTTGTTCAATGAATATTCATAAAGTATTAAACTACAACACCTGGTAGGCTTTTTTTTTTTAATATGTCACAATATGCTCATAAACAGGTGCATACAGCTTTAAATTTTAAAAATCTAGGATGTTAAGTAGGTGTACAAGAAATTTTTAGTATACTTTCAGTTAATCCTTTCATCCTTGTTAAGAAGTTACAAAAAGGAAAAATTACTTGTGCTGCTATATTTTATTGCTGGGAGATATACTTATTTGAACATAAATTTAATGAATAAAATGGGAGGTCTAGTTTCAAACTATGTATACAATTAATGTGGGTTTCTTTCGGGAGTTGAGATCATGACCTCCAGGTATGAACTTTGTGACCTTTCGTTAAGACTATGGTCAAAATTTTAAAAGGCGATGAGGCAATGGTTTCTGCTTGGCTATTCACTGTCAAATGTGTTTGATGATGTAACGCTGTTTAATTTTGTGCGTTCTGGAGTAGGCATGGCCATTTGACTCTCGGCCTTTGAAAATGTTGACTCCAGTATCAACAAAACCTTAGGAAGTTAATACCTGGAGAATACAGCTTCAACTCCTGAAAGAAATCCACATTAATACGACTGGTTGTGAAAGCCTGCATTCTTCAATATGTATACAATGTCTACTTTTTATGAAAAATTTCCTATAGGTGACTTTTAACAACTTTTTTTTTATTATGAATTTAATATTTTATTTTGTAATAAAAACTAAAATAAATACAGTTTAAACAAATCCAACAATGTCAAGTCAGATATATATTTTATTTTCACCCTTATTCATTTTTTGTTAAAAAAAGATTCAATTCAATCTCTCCAGTATTATCTGTATGTTATAAATAATATAGCTAGGAAAAGAGGTTCTTAACAACACTGGAGATTGCACATTTTGAAACTAGACCCATTATATATTACTGGATAAAAATTGTTGCGGTTACTTTGTAGAAATTCATAATTAATGTTAAAGGAGCAAAGTAAAATCAAACATACTCAAAATTTCCACTATATTTGATGAAAATACCAAACTCATTTTCCATTACACTGTTCTTTCCTCAGATTACAAATAAGAAATAATCACCTAACCCCTAAATACTACCTAAGGAGTTTTTTTTATAGGTCTAGCACACATGCTGCAGGAAAGTCCCTAAAGCACTACAGGAGCGACACGTGTGTGGAAAAGTGAGTCATGTTGTTCTTGAATTGCTGTAAATTGTACTCGGTGGGAAACACAGTCCTGGGCAAATTATTCCAAAGGGATGATGTTCTCCATATAAAAGACTGCTTGAAAAGCATACGAGGAGTAACAAGCTGAACCTCATACAGATGTGAAGTATTAGCGCGACATGTATTTTTAACATGCACTGCTCTGGGAGGAATTAAGCGGGGTACATCCTTCGAACACTTTCCATGAAAATACTTGTAGAATAGGCTCAAGTCACCACTGTTCTTCGATGTTCTAGCGAATCAAGACCGCCAGTCAGTTCCGGGTCTCCAATCAGACGAACAGTTCTTCTCTGAATAGAATCCAACAAATGCAATGTATGTTTGGGAGCGGAGCCCCAAACATAGGAGCAGTATTCCAAAGTTGGTTGAATTTGAGCTTTGTAAAGAATTAATAGAATAAATAGAATTTGGGTAGAATAAAATACAATTTACTATAAATTGTAATAAGAATACAAATATTTTAATCTACTCTTAGGAAGTATTTAGTTATTACGAAGGGGTTTTTGAGTTATTTTCCCTGCCAGGAAAATGATGACATATAAGAAATTATTTGATTGTCAAATTACTGCTGCTGTTCTAAGTGCTCTGATGGAATTTTGTAGGGTTTATGATTTGTTTTTTGCTTTCAAGAATTTTGAGTTCCAATAATTTGGAGGACCAATCTGTGATAAAGTTTCACACTAAAAAGGGAAATGAACCAAAAGTTATTTATGAAAGAATGTTCCAGGTGTACAGCGATAATAGCCCATCTTATTTCCGAGTATAATTTTAATCTAAATGGTTGGATGGGGCAGAGATTTAATTCAGGATGACTTCAGTTCAGGAAGACTGGTTATAAGAAACGAGGAAGCTTCTAGGCTTGTTGAGAATTGGCTGCTGTACAAGACGAATGAAGATTTTAGTGCTCACAAAAGAAGCTCGAGTTACTGAAACTATGGTTTTCAAGATTGTAGGTCAAGATTTAAGGATAAAAAAAAAGCTTCTACATGATGGATACCTAAAGTTTTACTTTATAGCAGAAATTGGCGAGGAAGGAAATTTTTCATTTTGCTGCTTTAGAGAATAAAGCATTATTTTTCAGAATTTGGTACCAGATTTACCACTTTGGCGACTTCTTTTTATTTAAACATCCGCAGAAAGATTTCAGGAGATGATTTAAAACCTGCGGTAACATCTTTTTTTTTGAGGTGCACACCAAAATTTTTTTTGAATTGTATGAAACAATTCGAGAAACGATGGGCTAAGTTCATTCGTGTAGGCGGTAGTTTTGCCAGTTTTTCTTCATAAATACACCCCCGTAATATAAAAATCATTTTACATTATCAGAGAATATGGTGTAGTGCAATATGTCATGGATATTTTAGTCAAATATAGTCAAAATTTCAAGTAAAAATAGTTTTATTTTACTTGTTCACACTATAGCTTTAAGATATAAAAGTTATTGTAAATAATTTTTCTTCTTGTGTTTTAGACCACAAAAGGTATTAAAGATAAAAGATTACTGTCTCACCATGGAAGATCTTACTCCTGCACTAGCTGAATTTGGAATAGTTATTAAAAAGCCACATTACTATGTATAGAATATTGTTTTTCAGGTATTTTTATTAGCTTTAATTTTAGGTTGAATAATTCCTGTGGTAAGGTGCAACCAACATAAATATTCCTCTATCTGCCAAATTGACCTTTTAATTTTTTCCCCCCATCTCTGTAGAACTCCTGGAAGTATATTATTTAATTTTGTAGAGAAATATTTTTTTTTAAGAAATGTAATTTTATGGGTTAATAAAAACTTGATTTTAGTTTGCTTCTTTATTGTATTTATTTCTTTATATCACATATACCTTTGTTCTTACATAATGTCATATTAATAAATAACTAAAGACACTTACCCTTCTTGGAATACATATAAAAATAATAACTATGGCTTTTCTAATAGTGATCTATTTCCATGTTTGACAACAGACAATTTGCAAAATGTAAACAATAAGACCTTTGTTTTATTTCTCTTACTTCTAATATTAATTTTTTACTATGTTGGGAACATGGAATCTTTGGCACAATGACACTACTCAGTATATATCACTACTATATCAAACACTTTATTTTTCGCACTTGACGCGCGTTTCCC
>CM032447.1:251278020-251324857 GCA_019049505.1 Pachyrhynchus sulphureomaculatus
AAATAGGGTAGATTTGTAGTTTAACTTTAGTCAATCATCGCTCTTGATGAAGCTAACATGGTTAGCGAAACACGCGTCGACCGCAAAAATAAAGTGTTTGGTGTAGTGGTGATATATACCGAGTAGTAGATTAATTTTTTAGTTTATTTGTGGATCACTCATAAAAAAGCACGCATATTTGTTTGTTTGGTAAAAAAAGCAATAAAAAAACTTTCTACATAATGCAATTCAGTTAGTTTGGTCAATCTTAACTATACATTACTTACTAATGTAACGTAATTTAAATATAGTTTTAAATGTCATTATCAAACATTTAACTGGTGCATTCCTAAACTCTATATAATAAAGGAAAATAGTTTTGAAGTATTTCACCATCATTTTAGAGCCACTGTAAATTTTTTCACCTATAAAATGGTTATTCACAACTTGCACATTTTGCCTACTTTTGGTAGGCTGCTACCATTAACTTAAAATAGTTTTTAAAAAATGTGTACTAAATAAATTACTACAGAAAAAAAATGTATTTCATACAAAATTCAAAAGTTAATCTAAATATGGCAAAATATAATTATCTACTATAGACATATTAGTGTGCCATTGAAAGTGGTTTATTCCAGGGACTGTAACAATTTTTAATTTTTTCTTCTCATACAAAGTCTTAAGCCCAATTTTATCATCCTTATAAATGTCTCTTTCCATAAAATTGATTACTGTTCCGTTGGAGTCATAATAACCAAATTGACTAAAACATAAGGTTTATGATATAAAATTTATTGAGTTTGCAGTCAGTTCTAGGTGAAACATCTTAATATTTACACTTTTGAAATAAAATATAGTATGGTGTAACTGTTTCACTGAATATATTCAGATCACTCTGACACGTATTCGGTTTCGCGACCAGAGGTTTACAATAAGACTAAATTTAAGTTCTAAAAGATATTACATTTGGATCGTTAATTGGTATTAAGTTTAAATTAAGAGATAATAAAATTGAGTTAATTACAGGTAGTCTATCTTAACACGGCGTTTAATATGGGGGTATTTTTATAATTTTTTAATGGATTTTTTATGTTAAGAATTTCTAAATAAGCCATGTTTTCCTTTTTGAGCACTGAAATCGCAACTTCACCCTCTCGTTATTGAAAAGGTGATTATTGTCTATGCAGTGTTTAGCAAACTCTGTTAATTTTTGTTTATTTAAAATAGAGTGCCTGTGTTCTTTTAATTTTTGTCGTAGGCTTCGTCCCGTTTGTCCCACACAGTCATCACAATTAAGTTCATGTATACCCGACTTTCCATATTTGTTAGATCTTTCTTTGTTATATCTTATAACTTATTAAGGCTATTGTTGATTTTGTTACTAATACCACCAACATAGTAGAGTGCCTGTGTTCTTGTAATCTTTGTTGTAGGCTCAGTCCCGTTTGTCCCACATAGACAGCGTCACAGTCATCACAATTAAGTTCACATATACTCGATTTTCCAATATGTTAGATCTTTCTTTGTTATTAACTAGATATCTTATAACTTATTAAGGCTATTGTTGATTTTGTTACTAATACCACCAACATAGTAGAGTGCCTGTGTTCTTGTAATCTTTGCTGTAGGCTCAGTCCCATTTGTCCCACATAGACAGCGTCACAGTCATCACAATTAAGTTCACATATATACTCGATTTTCCAATTTGTTAGATCTTTCTTTGTTATTAACTAGATATCTTATAATTTATTAAGGCTATTGGTGATTTTGTTACTAATACCACCAACATAGTAGAGTGCCTGTGTTCTTGTAATCTTTGTTGTAGGCTCAGTCCCGTTTATCCTACATAGACAGCGTCACAGTCATCACAATTAAGTTCACATATACTCGATTTTCCAATTTGTTAGATCTTTCTTTGTTATTAACTAGATATCTTATAACTTATTAAGGCTATTGTTGATTTTGTTACTAATACCACCAACATAGTAGAGTGCCTGTGTTCTTGTAATCTTTGCTGTAGGCTCAGTCCCGTTTGTCCCACATAGACAGCGTCACAGTCATCACAATTAAGTTCACATATACTCGATTTTCCAATTTGTTAGATCTTTCTTTGTTATTAACTAGATATCTTATAATTTATTAAGGCTATTGGTGATTTTGTTACTAATACCACCAACATAGTAGAGTGCCTGTGTTCTTGTAATCTTTGTTGTAGGCTCAGTCCCGTTTATCCTACATAGACAGCGTCACAGTCATCACAATTAAGTTCACATTTACTCGATTTTCCAATTTGTTAGATCTTTCTTTGTTATTAACTAGATATCTTATAACTTATTAAGGCTATTGTTGATTTTGTTACTAATACCACCAACATAGTAGAGTGCCTGTGTTCTTGTAATCTTTGCTGTAGGCTCAGTCCCGTTTGTCCCACATAGACAGCGTCACAGTCATCACAATTAAGTTCACATATACTCGATTTTCCAATTTGTTAGATCTTTCTTTGTTATTAACTAGATATCTTATAATTTATTAAGGCTATTGGTGATTTTGTTACTAATACCACCAACATAGTAGAGTGCCTGTGTTCTTGTAATCTTTGTTGTAGGCTCAGTCCCGTTTATCCTACATAGACAGCGTCACAGTCATCACAATTAAGTTCACATTTACTCGATTTTCCAATTTGTTAGATCTTTCTTTGTTATTAACTAGATATCTTATAACTTATTAAGGCTATTGTTGATTTTGTTACTAATACCACCAACATAGTAGAGTGCCTGTGTTCTTGTAATCTTTGCTGTAGGCTCAGTCCCGTTTGTCCCACATAGACAGCGTCACAGTCATCACAATTAAGTTCACATATACTCGATTTTCCAATTTGTTAGATCTTTCTTTGTTATTAACTAGATATCTTATAATTTATTAAGGCTATTGGTGATTTTGTTACTAATACCACCAACATAGTAGAGTGCCTGTGTTCTTGTAATCTTTGTTGTAGGCTCAGTCCCGTTTATCCTACATAGACAGCGTCACAGCCATCACAATTAAGTTCACATATACTCGATTTTCCAATTTGTTAGATCTTTCTTTGTTATTAACTAAATATCTTATAACTTATTAAGGCTATTGTTGATTTTGTTACTAATACCACCAACATAGTAGAGTGCCCGTGTTCTTGTAATCTTTGTTGTAGGCTCAGTCCCGTTTGTCCCACATAGACAGCGTCACAGTCATCACAATTAAGTTCACATATTCTCGATTTTCCAATTTGTTAGATCCTTCTTTGTTATTAAGGCTATTGTTGATTTTGTTACTAATACCACCAACATAGTAGAGTGCCTGTGTTCTTGTAATCTTTGTTGTAGGCTCAGTCCCGTTTATCCTACATAGACAGCGTCACAGCCATCACAATTAAGTTCACATATACTCGATTTTCCAATTTGTTAGATCTTTCTTTGTTATTAACTAAATATCTTATAACTTATTAAGGCTATTGTTGATTTTGTTACTAATACCACCAACATAGTAGAGTGCCCGTGTTCTTGTAATCTTTGTTGTAGGCTCAGTCCCGTTTGTCCCACATAGACAGCGTCACAGTCATCACAATTAAGTTCACATATACTCGATTTTTTCAATTTGTTAGATCTTTCTTTGTTATTAAGGCTATTGTTGATTTTGTTACTAATACCACCAACATAGTAGAGTGCCTGTGTTCTTGTAATCTTCGTTGTAGGCTCAGTCCCGTTTGTCCCACATAGACAGCGTCACAGTCTTCACAATTAAGTTCACATATACCGATTTTCCAATTTGTTAGATCTTTCTTTGTTATTAACTAGATATCTTATAACTTATTAAGGCTATTGTTGATTTTGTTACTAATACCACCAACATAGTAGAGTGCCTGTGTTCTTGTAATCTTTGCTGTAGGCTCAGTCCCGTTTGTCCCACATAGACAGCGTCACAGTCATCACAATTAAGTTCACATATACTCGATTTTCCAATTTGTTAGATCTTTCTTTGTTATTAACTAGATATCTTATAACTTATTAAGGCTATTGTTGATTTTGTTACTAATACCATCAACATAGTAGAGTGCCTGCGTTCTTGTAATCTTCGTTGTAGGCTCAGTCCCGTTTGTCCCACATAGACAGCGTCACAGTCATCACAATTAAGTTCACATATACCCGATTTTCCAATTTGTTAGATCTTTCTTTGTTATTAACTAGATATCTTATAACTTATTAAGGCTATTGTTGATTTTGTTACTAATACCACCAACATAGTAGAGTGCCCGTGTTCTTGTAATCTTTGTTGTAGGCTCAGTCCCGTTTGTCCCACATAGACAGCGTCACAGTCATCACAATTAAGTTCACATATACTCGATTTTCCAATTTGTTAGATCTTTCTTTGTCATTAACTAGATATCTTATAACTTATTAAGGCTATTGTTGATTTTGTTACTAAACACCACCGACATAGTCGATAGTAAACCATTTTCTGCTTTCGTGTTTCACGTCTGGTGCGTAAAATTGTTTAAGCATATTTGTATGTTTTTTGTTTTTTTCCACTTTATCTATAATAATTGGATTATATCCGTTGTTTTTGACTATTCTTTTGATCATGTTTAGTTCTTTTAGATAATTGTCCGTACTTAGTGGAATGTTAGTTAATTTGTGTATGAGACTGTGGAAGTTGATATTTTGATCGGCCAGGATTGATTTAATTTAGCACGTACTGTACCGTCTTGAACTACTTTACTTTTAATAAATGCTTTATTTATTAAATAGAAGTCGTTATTTGCCCCTTACGTATATCTTATTTGGGAATGGACCACCAATCATTTTAGAATAAAAGGAATCTAATTTCAGCTCAAAAAATGAAAAAATACTGAAGAGTTATTTAGTTGTTAAAATAAGATTAATTTACGTACAACCGTTGCGTCCTAAAAGAAAGAGCAAGAGTTTACCGAGACACTAGACATTTAAATAAAAAAGGGTATATTTATTAACAAAATAAAAATTCCTAACTTTATTACACTCCTAAAAATTACTTCTACTAAATTACAACCCCTTAAGCTAGAAGAGTGTACGCTATGGCGTACAGTCTTTAATTTATGATTATTAAGTTTTTAATAAAAGGCTTGATACAACTCGATTTTAAAAGTTTTTGAAATTAACTCCGCGAATTTCACGTGTAGAGTAGTCGAACGAAACGTACTTGTAGACAGGAAGTGATATTTTTAGACTGGGGTGCTTATGACCTACGATTGGTTTCTCCTCGTAGGTTTTCCATAAGTTATTTGGCCCTTCCTGGTGAGTTTCTCATAAAAATATTGTCTCAGCCATCATCATCCTAGTTGCTGCTAAACACTTTTTGACCCGAAATGCCTGAGGACGAGCGGGATATTTCCAGGAAAGGAAAAAGCCTTAAACTTGAGAGCTAGAAACCATTACTGCACTACTACATTACTGAGAAAAAACACTCTGGCGTGCTGGAGAAGAAAGCCACTACGGCTTCATGGTCGAAAAAGCCACTACGGCATACTGATGGAAAAAGGCCACTACGACATTCTGATGGAAAAAGTCTTTAATAATTGCATCTGGCCGTTTAAACATCTTCATCCCTTCTCATTCAAAGTGACATCTTTAAAATGGCCCACTTCCGGACGAAAAATTGATGCAAACTAAATAAGTCAAGTCGGCAACACGCGTTACACACTCTGCCGGAACCGCTCAAAAATTTAAAACACTGTTTTAAACTACACTGCTCAAAAATTAAAATGACTGCGATAAATATAAAAATGTAATAAAATATAAATTATAAGGAGAAAAAAACAGTGTCGTAACATGATCTTAAAATCTAGGAAAAAATGAATGTTACAGTATAATGGTGTCTGCTGTAATTGGTTTACGGAAAATATCAAACTCTATTTTGTCTTATTTGAAATTTTTAATTCGAAAAACTAAGTACTGTACTTTACTGTAAAACATAAACAAAACAGTGCCTATTCCATTAGTTCCGCCTGAGTAATTCAAGGGTTAGGCTAAGTATAAATAGGGTATATTTGTAGTTTAGCTTTAGTCAATCATCGCTCCTGATGAAGCTAACATGGTTAACGAAACGCGTGTCGAGTGCAAAAATAAAGTGTTTGGTGTAGTGCTGATATATACTGAGTAGTAAAGCCTATTATTGTCAACATATCTTACCCAAAAGTGGACATTTCTAGTTACAGGTTTTTCGCTTTGCTAGAAGGGAGCTCAGAGGGCTTCCCATTGGTAGGCCACTGTTTTGTTTATGTTTTACAGTAAAGTACAGTACTTAGTTTTTGGAATTAAAAATTTCAAATAAGACAAAATAGAGTTTGATATTTTCCGTAAACCAATTACAACAGACACCATTATACTGTAACATTCATTTTTTCCTAGATTTTTAGATCATGTTACGACACTGTTTTTTCTCCCTATAATTTATATTTTATTACATTTTTATATTTATCCCAGTAAATTTAATTTTTGAGCAGTGTAGTTTAAAACAGTGTTTTAAATTTTTGAGCGGTTCCGGCAGAGTGTGTAATGCGTGTTGCCGACTTGACTTATTTAGTTTGCATCAATTTTTTGTCCGGAAGTGGGCCATTTTAAAGACGTCACTTTGAATGAGAAGGGATGAAGATGTTTAAACGGCCAGATGCAATTATTAAAGACTTTTTCCATCAGAATGCCGTAGTGGCTTTTTTCCATCAGTATGCCGTAGTGGCTTTTTCGACCATGAAGCCGTAGTGGCTTTCTTCTCCAGCACGCCAGAGAGTGTTTTTTCTCAGTGATGTAGTAGTGCAGTAATGGTTTCTAGCTCTTAAGTTTAAGGCTTTTTCCTTTCCTGGGAAATATCCCGCTCGTCCTCAGGCATTTCGGGTCAAAAAGTGTTTAGCAGCCCTATTGAAACTAGGATGATGATGGCTGGCGAAACGCGTGCAAAAATAAAGTGTTTGGTGTAGTGGTGATATATACTGAGTAGTATCATTGTGCCAAAGATTCCACATTCCCAACTTAATAATAGGCTTTGCTGAACACTGCATAGACAATAATCACCTTTTTAATAACGAGAGGGTGAAGTTGCTATACAGTGCTTAAAAAGGAAAATATATGGATTATTTAGAAATTCTTAGCATAAAAAAAGCTCTCTTAATTTAAATTTGGTACCAATTAACCAGCCAAATGTAATATCTTTTAGAACTTAAGTTTAGTCTTATTGTAAACCTCTTTGAAAATGGCCGCGAGACTGAGACACGTGTCAGAGTGATCTGAATAAATTCAGTGAAACAGTTATACTCTATTTTATTTCAAAAGTGTAAATAATAAGTATATACAGTCCCTGGCCAAATTATTAGACGCACTGTATTTTTTTTTAGTAATTTTATGTTTCTTAAGAGTTTTTATGCAATAATGGTATATTTAAACTACAATATTATTGATTTTTATTTAAAAAAATTGTTGTAGACTACATATTAGTATTTATTTTTAACATATGGCAACACTGTGTTGACAAAGTGATACATGAACGTAAACAAGTACAAACTTGTATCAGTCGCGATCGGAATCGAGTCAGGTACGGACGTGTTTCTGTGGCTTTATGGACTGTGATTGTTTGTTTAACAGTTTTATACTACTCGGTTATTAGTTTATTTCGTATGCAGTGTTTTAAAAAAGTAATTGGACTATTTTCATTATGGGTAGAAAAGGCGATCTTTCACCACGTAAAAAAGCTGAAGTGAAGGCCCTTGTGATTGCGAAAACATTTACAAACCGAGAAATATCACGAAGATTGGAGGTTTCTGAAGTTAGTGTACGACGCATAAAAAAGAAAATTGAGCCAGGGAAGGAATTATGCCCGAAAAGAAAGAAAAGATGCGGTAGAAAACCAATTTTCACTCCACGGTTAGAGAGATGTTTGAAGAAAATTTGTGTAGAAAACAGATTTGCTACCACAAAGGTAATAAAATCACAACTCCAGGATGCTAGCGTAAATGCTTCTGAGCGCACTGTTCGAAGAAAATTGAAAGAATTAGATTTTAAGGCCTGTCGCCCCGCCAGGAAGCCCAAGTTAACAGCTGCAATGAAAGCAAAGCGCCTGAAGTGGGCCAAACAATGGCAAGACAAAGATGTGGACTTCTGGAGATCGGTAAGATACAGCAATTTAATCAATAATTGATACATTATTATCATTTACAGTTAAATAAAGCAAATAAACATGGAAGTTTATATATTTTTCCTATTTTTTGACAGTTCTGCTTCAGTGACGAAAGCACATTCGAAATTTTGCAGAATAAAGCTCAGTATGTGCGTCGTCGTCATGGAGAAAAGTTTCATCCTGATTGTGTCGTCCCGACGGTTAAACATCCCACCAAAGTGATGATTTGGTCAGTCATCAGCGGCAAGGGCACTGGACGTCTGTACGTCGTCAAAGGAATAATGAGGCAAGATCAGTACAAAGAAGTATTACAAAATCGGTTGATTCCGCAGCTCAGAGAATGGTTTCCAAATGGGGAACCATTCACTTTCATGCAAGATGGAACTCCCTGCCACACTGCTCGGTCTGTTAAAGCTTTTTTGGCAGAAAAAAATATCCCTCTGTTGGATTGGCCCTGATATGAACCCCATTGAAAATGTGTGGGAGCTGATGAAAAGAGAAGTGGCTAAAGATGTGATTACCAACAAAACCCAGCTCCTAGAAAAGATTATTCATGTGTGGAATCATCATCCTCAAATGCAGGAGACAGTACAATCTTGCATTGATAGCATGCCGCGCAGAATTAAAGCTTTGATAGCGGCTAAAGGTGGCTCAACTAAATATTGACTTTTACTAACATTAATTTCACTTTTCTTTAAAACTTAATAAACTTATGCTTTTCTAGATTAATGCTGTTTTATTTATGTCAAATAAATAGGTAATTGATTGGATAATATAAAAATAAAAAACAAATCAATTTAAAATAATAAAACGGTACAATATCACTCGGTAATTAATATTTTACATGAAATCTTGCAGTGCATCTAATAATTTGGCCAGGGACTGTATATATGGTTTGCTTTTGTGCCCATGATCTTACCTAGATTGCCACGGTGTTATAACATCATCATCAGGTCCCCCTATCAATACCATAGTTTTTAACTTAGTTAAGGCCTGCTTAAATCCTATACTCCAATTTGAAGGCAACTCGTTATTTACATAAGGCAAATATTCTGAATATTTAAATATAGTTTCATGTGGTAAGGATCGTTCCAGTAGTTTCCTACTGAAGTATGTTGGCCCACTCTGGAATAAAATAGTTCAAATGCCGTCTCTAAAGCTAACCCTGGGAAATATAAGTGCAAAAATGCGGCTGAAAAAGTGTTATTCTGGTTAGTTTTTAATTATGATATAACACAATTAATTTGGGTAATTTTATAGTTATATTAGGCAATGGCAAAATTCAGTAAAAAAAAACTCAGTTTTGGACCGGCAAAAATTGTGAAATATTTTTTAAAATGTGACTTTTTCACTCTCGTCACAGTAAACACACTATACAGTAGCGAAACTCAAGGATAATCGCATAGCAAAATCAGGTTCGTTTTCAGAAGGTCACGTAGCAATCTGCCATGTTAAAAGTGGACCAGCGCGAGATTTGAAATACAAATAAAGTTTTATCATTCAAAGTCATAGATATAGAAATGTTTGAAAACTTTTGATTTGTTATTTAATACAACATGAGTAATATAAAAGTTAATGCAGCATGAGTAATATAAAAAAAAAAACAAAAAGAATGGAGCACTTTTTAGTGTTCCGTACGGAACACTTATAAGATCACTTCGGTGTCTGTCTGTCTGTCTGTCTGTCTGTCTGTCTGTCTGTCACACCCGATTTTCTCCGAAACTATTTGACATAGAAAGGTGAAATTTGGTAGTAATATAGGAATTGATGGCCTCATCAGAGCTATGTAGTTTTGAGAATTAAATTTTGACTTAAGGGGTTAGTTTTGGGGGATGAAGTCGGAAGTGAAAAAAAAGTTTTGTTACTAGGTCATCGAGTGTGGTGTCAAATGAAAGCTTGTGAAAACACGAGTAAAAAATATATATATAATATTATACTTGCGCGCACTTTTCTTTGTATTATTTTTAAAAATTCGCGAAAAATCGCTGTCCCGGGCCTTATCTCGAAAAGTACTTATCAAAAAATTTCGAAAAAATTCTGGAATATTCTCCACGGGGTGTAGATTGAACGAAAATTATCACGAGTGCATTACCTTTAATAGTTTATATGGTATATAAAAAAAACAAAAATTTCAAGGTCATCAGATTTCAGTAAAGATTGGAAACAAACTTTGTTGAAAACTCATTTGGGGTGTGTTTTGTGAAGTCACTGATCATTTTATACCACCGTAACATAAGTTTTGACTTAAGGGGTTCGTTTTGAGGGGTGAAATCGGAAGTGAAAAAAAATTTTTTTTACTAGGTCATCGAGTGTGGTGTCAAATGAAAGCTTGTGAAAACACGAATAAAATATATATATATATATATATATATATATATATATATATATATATATATATATATATATATATATATATATATATATATATTATGTAATTCCTTCGCACACTTTTCTTCGTATTACTTTTAAAAAAATCGCTGTCCCCTACCTTATCTTGAAAAGTACTGATCAAAAAATTTTGAAAAAATTCTGGAATATTCTCCACGGGGTATAGATTGAACGAAAATTATCACGAGTGCATTACCTTTAATAATTTATTTGGTATATAAAAAAAAAACAAAATTTCAAGGTCACCAGTTTTCAGTAAAGATTGGAAACAAACTTTGTTGAAAACTCATTTGGGGTGTGTTTTGTGAAGTCTGATCATTTTATACCACCCTAACAAAATTTTTTATTTTAAAAACAATCAACGTACGGAACACTAATTGGGCAAGTTCAACTTGCACTTGACTGGTTATTTAGAAAAGAAATGAATACAGGTGAAAAACTTGATAGGAAGGTATTTGATGGAATTCTTCATATTCGACTTCAGTTTTTAATAACCTTATCCAAAAATTCAAAAGTCTATCAAAGTTAAACGTCACTGTTTGAGGTTAAGTTTTATTTACATCATTTTTCAAGTAAATTTGTGATTAAAGATGTTTTTTAAGGACTAAATTAATTTAATTTTAATTGTCATTACTAAGATGTCAACATCTTCTAAAATAAGAGCATTTTGTTCTAAGCAGTGTTGTGTTGTTTGATGTGATAGATTTCTCGTTAATTAAAAAACACTGTATCTACTTTTTTGGTACTTACTTTTTTCTTAAACTACAAAACTATATTGTGTAATTTCGAGAAAGGTTAATATAATATTAATGAATTATGAACGTATATGTATAGACCTCTATTTTCTATGTGAATGATTCTTAGAGGTTTTATACCTTTTTGTGTTCTGTTATCTGTATTGCTTTTTGATAATGTAATTAACCCTTGCCTTTATTTACAATGAATTAATATTTAGATCAAAGAGTCAATACAGTAATTTCCTAATTATAGTTACATACAATACTTAGTTGTGACCAAGCTGACTTGTCAATTACAATGTGGAATCTTTGGCACAATGACACTACTCAGTATATATCACCACTACACCAAACACTTTATTTTGGCACTCGACGCACGTTTCACTAACCATATTAGCTTCATAGGAGAAATGATTGACTCATATATACCGAGTATTGTCAATTACAGTTTAAAAGGAAAATAACTATATTTAATTTATAGTATAGGTATACAACAATAGAAATAAGTTCTTTATAGGAGGAATATTAATAACAGGTAACTGAATCTTCAAAATTCTAATAGTAACCATAATTACCATCAAAATGGACTTCGATTAGGTGTACTGTCCATTTAACGAACTTATTTTCAGAATATTTTACCCTCTGGCACACATCATCTGACAAAATCATATTACAAAAATTTCTTCGGAATCACATTAAAATTTTTCTTATTTTAATAGCATATTTGATTCAATAATCCATTTATATCAGTTATTTCAATAATCCCATTCCCCAGTGGTTTTGTGATCTCAACACGACACTTAATATTTAAACTTTCAAACCCAGTTTATAAGAAAATAAAATATACTGTCTAAAATTTGAAAATAATAAATATGTTGTTATAGGTTCTGTATTCCTTACAATATTTTCACAGAAACTTTTGAAAGAATGGAATGAAAAAGGAGCAATGTAATTTATAGAGAAAAATAGAAAAAAAAGTCACTTTCAGAGTATTAATTGTACTTGCAATTAAACAGTGTGAAATTTATCAGGTTTATTATTAGAAAAGGTGTGTCAAACAATTAATTCAGATGCAGTTATTGAAAACTAGAAGCCTCTTGAGAATACACCTTTTAGAAAAAAATAATATGTTTTATTTATAATTGATTAAATATAAATAGTTTTAAATAACTGAATACTAGTTTACACAAAAATAAATCTTTCTAAAAACCAGAATCTGGAGGATTATTTATTAATCATAAAAAAATTACACAGGCACACAAAAAAAGTTTTTCACTACTGAACAGATCGCTATACCTATATGTATTTTTGAAATAATAACCAGCCAAACTAAGTTTAGAAATAAATTTCAAGCTTTAATGACCAAATCACTCTACCAATACGAACGTTTTATTAAATCAATCAAGGTTCCCTGGAAGGCCATCTCTTGAGCAAATACGCCCAAACAAAATGTACATTAGTAATGATAATATTGTTTCATGCATATGTATTTTTTCAAAAATGCATTTAAGATAGTGAAAAGTTGTCTTGTGAAAGCAAGCAATAGAGATTTATTAAAATAATCAACAACTCCAACAACTTTAATCGCATATCATGATTTCTATGAAATCATTGTTTCAACTAAAAACAGAGGAACTGCAAAAAAAATTCATTAATGCAGCAACTTAAACTTTGACGGTTAATACTGTTGATGATTACATGTGATGTAAATAAAGCATAATTAAATTTAGTTATGATTTAGAATAATAGTCATAGCGCGCCCTGATTGAGTTAGAAATTTCTTATTTGCAAATTTTAGAGCATAAAAAAGTGTAACTCGAGCAAATAATTTGTGAAAATAATTATATGGAATATTGCAATTCTCAACGGCACAACAATAACCTCTTTTCCCCACGATTATATAAATTGTTTTTCAACCTTCTCGATTCTCTTCACTTAACAAACGTTTTTAATTCTCTTTTTCTACAAACTCTCTTTTCCTTCTGTCTTTATATTCATATAAACTGCAGTCACATCAAGAAACGATGGACGATACATTTCCAAAGACACATTCCGAGATCGGATGTAAACACTGAGCGGCCATTTGGAAAAGGACCCGTCGACGCACGCGCCGTCAAAATCTCGTCACCAAATTGGAGCTCAGTTTCGCTACTGTAGTATGTTTACTGTGCTCTCGTTTTCGCAAATAGTGGTCAAAAATATTTGTACTCTGAAAACATTATAAATTTTTGGTATTACGCAGAAAAATTAGTTAGTAATTTTACTAACATTTTTTCCCAAAAAAACCTTACTTGACACACTTCTGTAGAATCATGTACTTGACACACCGAGGTATTTTGCACCCCAGCAACAAAAATTGTTATAACAAATGAACTATTGAATATTTTGACTTGAAATTTTTTTTAGATCTTTGCAGGTTACTTTAAAAAGTTATGTACATTATTTAGCTTAAAATTAAAATTAAGTTTGAAAAAAAATTACAGTAACAAAAAAATGGTTAATCATAACTTTTTTATTTTTTCATATAGATTTAAAAATTTAACTGAATACTCTCAAGATGTATTAATAAAAATTTAACTGACTACTCTCAAGATGCATTAACACATGGGCTGAAAAGTCCCGGGCCTAACACATAGATGGCGCTAGTTTTATTGCAGTCACCTTTTTTTCAGTTAATACTAACCTTCAAAAGACAGCTGTTAAAATTTCATGATATTCTACTCATTAGTTTGTGAGTTATTGTGCTAAGAGTGACGCTACTTTTGTTATTTTCAAAACAATGGATCAAAAACAATTTCGTGTTTTAATTTTACACTGCTTCTTGATGGGAAAAAATACCGTTCAAGCGAAGCAATGGCTTGAAAAGTGTTATGGGGACTCCGCTCCATCAGAAACAACAATAAAACGTTGGTTTGCTGACTTCAAACGTGGTCGTAGAGACACCGATGATGCAGAACGCAGTGGACGTCTAAATGAGACGGTAACACCAGAAAACATCAAAAAAATCCATAAAATCGTTTTGAATGATCGAAAAGTGAAGTTGCGTGAGTTAGCTGACATCGTAAAGATATCAAAAGAACGTGTTGGCTTTATATTGCATGAGCATTTGACTATGAGAAAGCTCTGTTCAAAGTGGGTGCCGCGTTTGCTCACTGTTGATCAAAAACAAGAACGTGTTGATGATTCTGAGCAGTGTTTGGCCATGTTTAAACGTAACAAACCGGAATTTTTGCGTCGATATGTGACAATGGATGAAACATGGATCCATCACTTCACTCCGGAATCAAAACGATCGTCATCTGAGTGGACAGCAACTGGTGAACCTCGTCCAAAGCGCCCGAAAGCACAACAATCAGCTGGAAAGGTTATGGCCTCGGTATTTTGGGATGTGCGTGGTGTAATATTCATCGACTATCTTGAGAAAGGAAATACCATCAACAGTGAATATTATATAGCGTTATTGGAGCGTTTGAAGGCCGAAATTGCAAAGAAACGACCGCATATGGCAAAGAAAAAATTTTTGTTTCATCAAGACAACGCACCGTGTCACAAGTCAATCAAAACAATGGCAAAACTACATGAATTGAACTTCGAATTGCTCCCACATCCACCGTATTCGCCAGATTTGGCTCCCAGCAGACCTGAAAAAAATGCTCGCCGGTAAGAAATTTCGCACGAATGAAGAGGTTATCGCTGAAACTGAGGCCTATTTTGAGGCAAAAGATAAATCGTTCTACAAAAGTGGTATTGAAATGTTAGAGCGGCGCTGGAATGATTGCGTTGCTCTTGATGGAGATTACGTTGATGAATAAAGCTAATTTTGAACCAAAAAAAAAAAAAACCGTGTTTTCTTTGTTAGGCCCGGGACTTTTCAGCCCATGTGTTACTTTAAGAAAAAAAAATAGTAGTTTAGTGGTCCTTTAAAAACAGATATATATTCTGAGAAATGAAGGAAGGGATTTTGTGAAATAATTAACTTTGTATTATTATGAAAAGATGCTGTAATAATTATTGTTTAAATCTAATTTTTACAAGATTTTTTCATTTTAAAATCAAGAAAACATGAATTATAAAAAATAAGCATTAAAGTTAATTTTAATTCATTTTAATTAATTACACGCCGCACATACAGGTATTTGAACGATCTAAGCGGCCAAAAGTCAAAAAATCAGAACACAAAATATTGCCAGGTAACCGACTACCAGAGACAGAGGACCCTTCCGAGAACAAAAGACAACTGCTTCTAACCCGTGCAGTCTTACCTGTTTTGTGTCAGTCGGAATTCGATCCTGTTACCTCGTTTACATTATCAGTTCTCGGCGCTCTTAAAAATCATAATTGTGAAAGTGGAATTTTATGTTTATAAGTTCTAAAGTAGTGGAAAAATCAATGGATTTTCAAAGTACAGGTATGTAACTATGTTATTTCATAAAACTTTTATCATTTACTTATTTGTGAGTCAACGTAAGGGACGGTAAAGAAAGGTCTTTTTCACGAGTATTATTTTGTAAAAAAAAATATGTTTTACTGTCGTTTTCATACTTCCCTGTTAGATCCGGCTATAATTTTGATAATATTCTAAAGTTGGTAGTTTCAGTAAATAATAAATCAAAAAACTGGCCCCGGATAAGTCCGGGTAAGATACATTTTGAGACTTCGAAAATTATGATCAAAATTGTGAGAAAAAATAGATTTTGATTTTATTAATTTTAACTTAACGATTCTTTGTTGTAGGTACACTTGGTACATCGGGAATAAAGGTTGTGACCCGGAAATACTTATTTGACCGCATGATGAAGGAAAATTTACCTTATTTGGAAGACAAACTAAATTGCTTGAAAGAACAACTTTTGTCAACTGAAGGATATACACAAGAGCAAATACAAACCCTAAAAAGGAATTTTTCTCATTTTAATTTTGAAGTTAAACGTAGATGGATCAAAGCCCATAATAAGGAAGACATATTTGTTCAATACGATAGTTCATGGCTAGAAGGAACCTTTGAAATTCCAGTGGTTAACAGTCTGCAAAATCGATCTGGTCGACCAAGCAAACCTTTTGAACAATTGAGCGAGAGAAGTAAAAGAAGAAAGACGGAGGAGCTTCGCTCTACCTTTGAAGAGGAGGTGATAGTGCATGCCGCGCAAGTTGAGTTGAGAAAAATGCGAAAGCGAGATGCTTCAAATGTACTCAAAGAAATTATCACTACACCAACTCGGGCAACGAAATATAAAAAGGTGTATTATCGCACAAAATCATCAAAAAATAAAAGTAGCCCTTTGACTGTCAAGGAAGCAATCCAAATGTACATAGACGCAGATCTAACAAGAGAACAGTATGAAATCATAAGAAGGACGAACAAACATATTTTTCTGTGTTATAGCCTCCTACAAAAGGAAAAAAAAAGTGTTACCCGCCGCCAGAAGCGTGCAAGATAACTAGCACTAGTGCGGAAGCTCAATTACAGCCCTTGGTGGATCTTACTGTTACACGATTGTCCGACTACCTTTGCAAACATTAAATGAACAAAAACGGAATACCCTAACGATGATTCATAAATGGGGTTGTGACGGGTTAAGTTTCGTTTTTTTTATTTTTTATTACAAATTAAGTAATTTTATGCAAAGTAACTGATTAATTTAACTTGGTAATAAAATTTAGCATACAATAGAACCGAAAAATAATTTTGGCCGCGTAGATCGTTCAAATACCCCTATGTGCGCCGGCGCAATCATTACAAATGTAGTGGCTGTGATCTTGACAAACAGACGATAGGCCTTTCTGATTTTTTTTTTTTTATCTTGTTTTTTTGTACACAATAAGCATCACTGTTGTTTGCCAAGCTCCATACGTTGAAAAGATCGATTAGATGCAACATCTATTGTCAAAATTTCTGCAATGCCGAGTTTTATATCTTTTTGCAGCGTTGTTGCCGCGTATCTCTCTCTTGCAAATACTGTGTCACGAGACGAAGGTGTAGTTTTTCGAGACAGTCAATCTCGGTTGTGTTCCTGTTGAGTTGTCGATTTTCGATTTGCATTTCAGCAAAATTCTAGCGTTTACAACATCCCGGTCTAATATTCCATAAAAATATCTAATCGGCCACCTGCTTATCCTTCTGCGCACAGTATAAGAATGACAAAGTTTATCAAAATTATTTGTCCCTCCTTTCGTTGCATTATAACGCTTGCTTCACGATGTTAGGTTTCCCATCGGTTATTCCTTCCGTATGCATAAAAGAATATCAGCACAATTTTATTACATTTCTTCTTTTTTGGAGCGACTTTGTATTCGGCAGGAATCTCTCGCTTATTTTTCCTCACAGTTCCAGTTATTTGTAACTTGTAACTGATATTGAAACGTAACGAAAAAAAAAACTACACAAATTTCACAAAAACAATTCTACTTGACACACTGGGGTGGATTTGAGCAACACACCACTTTGCTTAACTGCTACAGCCAAACTAACGGTCTCAAAGTAATGCCCTTTGCTTGAGAGAGTAGTGGCACCCTCGAACTACAGATAGATGTCGCTCTAGACCTTCCTGCCTTAAGTTTAGGTACTTTCAATTAAGCGTAAAAAAGTCTGGGGTGCGTTGCACCTCAGTATGTCAAGTAAGGATTAAGAAAATAAGAATAATTTTATTTAAATTGTAACGGCTGTAACACATTCTATACCCTAATTTAAAAATGGAAAAGTGTAGAAGAGACAGAGTTATATATCAAGATTTTTTTATATTACTTCGTTTGCAACACCACAGTTGTGCTATATTCGTGAAAAAATCACTCTCTGGGATTTTAAAGAAACGTAGCCCCCATTTTCTTTGGTTTGTTTGCCTATTGACACAATAACTCTCGAACGAAATGAAATCGATTTCAAATTTGGCACATATACCAGGTGTACAAGTATGAAATGCGGATTTTTTTTCTAAAAAAACATGTTAAATTCGGAAGAATGATAAAAAGTGCTTTATTCAAAGTATGCTCCATCGCTTGTTATACATTTTTCCCATCTTTCGGGCAATTTGTGAATACCACGCCAGTAAAAATCTTTTGCTGCGAACATTCATCAAGCCATTTTTTCACATCTTCGTACGAACCAAGGCGCTGAGCAGCAAGTGCGTGACCCATCGATGCAAACAAGTGGTAATCGGAAGAAGCCAAGTCTGGTGAGTAAGCCGCATGGGGTAGAACTTCCCAGCTGAGTGCTTCCAACGTGTCGCGAACTGATTTTGCTGTATGTGATAGAGCATCATCATGAAGAAAACTGATTTTGTGTTGCCTCTTTCGGTATTCTGGCTTTTTTTCAAGCAGCGAAGGGTTCAAATCGGTCAATTGTTGTTGGTAACGTTTAGTATTAACCGTTTCCCCAGGTTTTAATAGCTCATAATAGACCACGCCCCTCTGGTCCCACCAAACACAGAGCATCGTCTTTCTGCCAAAGCGATTCGGTCTTGCGCTCGATATAGATGTTGCACCTGGGTCTACCCATGATTCTTTGCGCTTGGGATTCTCAAAATAAATCCACTTTTCATCCCCTGTAACTATACGATGCAAAAATGACTTCCTTTTGTATCGAGCGAGCAAAATGTCACATGGAAACATCTTGTTGACTAACGCCCAATTGCTCGGTGAGTTGTTTTTGTATTTGCGAATCATCTTCGTCCAACAACGCTTGCAATTCTACATCTTCGTATTTTTTTGGCGGTTTTCCAAGTTCCTTGTCTGCAACATCGAAGTCACCACTTTTGAAACGCCGAAACCATCGTTCGCACGTATCTTGCGATGGGGCATGTTCACCATAAGCTTCTCGAAGTAATCGGTACGATTCAACAGCAGTTTTCTTCAAATGAAAACAAAAAATTAATGCTGTCCGCGAATGCTCTTTGTTCGGAATAAATTTCGACATATTGAACACAACAACACAACATTATGCACACACTTTTCCAAACTGCACTGGTGCACCATCTGTTGTCTGAAATCTGCATTTCATACTTATACACCTGGTAATAGAATTTTTTTGTTGAGATGTAAAATGTTTTTTTTCATAATTATTTTAGTCAAATATGTAAAAAAGGGACGGGGTTAAAACATTATTTTCAGTTTTTTTTATGATCAAATACACATGGGTTTAATGAAGTAGAGGAGGAAGTTAGAGGGATTGCTTGTTATATATCGTGTTGTACCTCCTTTTCATTGTTCTTGGAGCATAAGAATCTAAAAATTGTGTCATCTTTTCCCTATTTTGAATTATTTCAACAATAAGCAATTAATGAGGTATCAGAGGGTATTAGAGGAGTTAGTTCATATGTACCAGGTTATATGTCCTTTTCAAGGTTGTTGTAGTCTAGGAATTGTCCTGTTTATATATATATATATATATATATATATATATATATATATATATATATATATCGTGTTATATATTGTTTTCAATGTACTACTTGTCGAGGAATCCGAAAATCGTTTTATTTTATCATTATCTTAATTTTTTTTTTTAAATATATTATTTATCATTTATAATATGGAGTTGTAATGTCTGGTTCAGGGTGTTTAATGTGAGCGAGTCAAATTCAGTGTTCATTTTAGAACTGTGTGCTTGCATGGGAAGTAAATCACTGTACTGATTTTTTTAGTATTTCAGCCTTTTCAGTAGGAGTTGATAGAGTCTATTTTTATTATTTGTATAACTTACTTCCATACTGGCCAGCTTGAGGTCCACTTAAGGAAATAAAATTGTGAACAGTGTGGTTTGGATTGGCTTGTAAAATTGTTCTAGCTAAAAGTCCACCTTGTGAATATCCTAAAAATAAGAAAATTATCAATACTGAGTGCTTGTAAATCGCCGCTAGCTATAATATATATAAAATGCAACTGTCTGTCCCTTAGGGCGCTTATCACTCGAGAACCACTTATCCGATTTACGTGCTTTTTTTTAAACATACATATGTTCTCTGGCCAGGTTATAGGATATATTTTATTACGTTAGGTAACATAAGGAATAAGCAGTGACGATAATAGTGAATCAAGTCGGAAAAAAGTTTGCCGCTAGCGCATTCTCTTGCAATCCACAGCCTAAACCATTGAATACCATATGGAACAATATCATGTAGCAAAGAATATAATATACATAAAATGCAACATCTGTCTGTCGGTTAGTGAGCTTATGATTTGAGAACCACTTATCCGATTTACATGTTTTTTTTTAATTCATACATTTATTCTCTGGCTAGGTTATCTATATTCTTCTATAATATATATAAAAAATGCAACGTCTGTCTATCTTTTTGTCCGTTAATGAAGGATATATTTTATTATGTTAGGTAATATAAGAAATAAGCAGTGACCATAACAGTGAATCAAGTCGGAAAAAAGTTTGCCGCTAGCGCACTCTCTTGCAATACGCTGCCTAAACCGTTAAATATGGAAAATATCATGTAACAAAGAATACAATATATATATATATATATATATATATATATATATATATATATATATATATATATATATATATATATATATATATATATATATATATATATATATATATATATATATATAAAACACATGAGCTGAAAAGTCCCGGGCCTAACAAAGAAAACACGGTTTTTTTGGTTCAAAATTAGCTTTATTCATCAACGTAATCTCCATCAAGAGCAACGCAATCATTCCAGCGCCGCTCTAACATTTCAATACCACTTTTGTAGAACGATTTATCTTTTGTCTCAAAATAGGCCTCAGTTTCAGCGATAACCTCTTCATTCGTGCGAAATTTTTTACCGGCGAGCATTTTTTTTCAGGTCTGCGAACAGCCAGTAGTCGCTGGGAGCCAAATCTGGCGAATACGGTGGATGTGGGAGCAATTCGAAGTTCAATTCATGTAGTTTTGCCATTGTTTTGATTGACTTGTGACACGGTGCGTTGTCTTGATGAAACAAAATTTTTTTCTTTGCCATATGCGGTCGTTTCTTTGCAATTTCGGCCTTCAAACGCTCCAATAACGCTATATAATATTCACTGTTGATGGTATTTCCTTTCTCAAGATAGTCGATGAATATTACACCACGCACATCCCAAAATACCGAGGCCATAACCTTTCCAGCCGATTGTTGTGCTTTCGGGCGCTTTGGACGAGGTTCACCAGTTGCTGTCCACTCAGATGACGATCGTTTTGATTCCGGAGTGAAGTGATGGATCCATGTTTCATCCATTGTCACATATCGACGCAAAAATTCCGGTTTGTTACGTTTAAACATGGCCAAACACTGCTCAGAATCATCAACACGTTCTTGTTTTTGATCAACAGTGAGCAAACGCGGCACCCACTTTGAACAGAGCTTTCTCATAGTCAAATGCTCATGCAATATAAAGCAAACACGTTCTTTTGATATCTTTACGATGTCAGCTAACTCACGCAACTTCACTTTTCGATCATTCAAAACGATTTTATGGATTTTTTTGATGTTTTCTGGTGTTACCGGCTCATTTGGACGTCCACTGCGTTCTGCATCATCGGTGTCTCTACGACCACGTTTGAAGTTAGCAAACCAACGTTTTATTGTTGTTTCTGATGGAGCGGAGTCCCCATAACACTTTTCAAGCCATTGCTTCGCTTGAACGGTATTTTTTCCCATCAAGAAGCAGTGTAAAATTAAAACACGAAATTGTTTTTGATCCATTGTTTTGAAAATAACAAAAGTAGCGTGACTCTTAGCACAATAACTCACAAACTAATGAATAGAATATCATGAAATTTTAACAGGTGTCTTTTGAAGGTTAGTATTAACTGAAAAAAAGGTGACTGCAATAAAACTAGCGCCATCTATGTGTTAGGCCCGGGACTTTTCAGCCCATGTGTTATATATATATATATATATATATATATATATATATATATATATATATATATATATGTATATATATATATATATATATATATATATATATATATATATATATATATATATATATATATATATATATATATATATATTGATCGCTCCTAATGAAACTAATATGGTTAGCGAATCGCGCGTCGAGTGCAAAAATAAAGTGTTTGGTGTAGTGGTGATATATACTAAGTAGTGTCATTGTGCCAAAGATTCCACATTCCCAAGTTAATCTATCTCAAAATGTATTATGAAGTGAGAAAAGCTGATAAATATGTTGAATTGTTAAATCATTTCAATAATCAAGTTGTAAACTCTACAAATCGATTATTGGACATTGTGGTAAGTAACGTTAATTGTCTTGTTTTAAAAAACGACTTTAGTCTCGTTCCAGAAGATAAATACCACTCCACTCTGGGTATTTCCGTATCAATACCGCATATGAGAATAAAAGAATTAAAATCTAATGATGTACGCTATAATTTCCGCAAAGCGGACTATTTGTCTTTATATCATATGTTACATGCCACGGATTGGATATTTCTTGAATCTTATGATAATGTTAATCTAACGCTCAACAGTTTCTATGAGAAACTATATGACATATTTAATAACTGCATACCTAAAACTAACAATAAATCAAAAAAACTAAAAACCGGTCAAGTGCAAGTTGAACTTGCACAATTAGTGTTCCGTACGTAGATTGTTTTTAAAATAAAAATTTTTGTTAGGGTGGTATAAAATGATCAGTGACTTCACAAAACACACTCCAAATGAGTTTTCAACAAAGTACTGAAAACTGGTGACCTTGAAATTTTATTTTTTTTTTATATACCAAATAAATTATTAAAGGTAATGCACTCGTGATAATTTTCGTTCAATCTATACCCCGTGGAGAATATTCCAGAATTTTTTCAAAATTTTTTGATCAGTACTTTTCGAGATAAGGTAGGGGACAGCGATTTTTTAAAAGTAATACGAAGAAAAGTCTGCGCAAGTATTACATTATATATATATTTTTTACTCGTGTTTTCACAAGCTTTCATTTGACACACACTCGATGACCTAGTAAAAAAAAAATTTTTTCACTTCCGATTTCACCCCTCAAAACGAACCTCTTAAGTCAAAATTTATGTTACGGTGGTATAAAATGATCAGTGACTTCACAAAACACACCCCAAATGAGTTTTCAACAAAGTTTGTTTCCAATCTTTACTGAAATCTGATGACCTTGAAATTTTTGTTTTTTTATGTACCATATAAATTATTGAAGGTAATGCACTCGTGATAATTTTCGTTCAATCTACACCCCGTGGAGAATATTCCAGAATTTTTTCGAAATTTTTTGATAAGTACTTTTCGAGATAAGGCCCGGGACAGCGATTTTTCGCGAATTTTTAAAAATAATACAAAGAAAAGTGCGCGCAAGTATAATATTATATATATATTTTTTACTCGTGTTTTCACAAGCTTTCATTTGACACCACACTCGATGACCTAGTAAAATAATTTTTTTTTCACTTCCGACTTCATCCCCCAAAACTAACCCCTTAAGTCAAAATTTAATTCTCAAAACTACATGGCTCTGATGAGGCCATCAATTCCTATATTATTACCAAATTTCACCTTTTTATGTCAAATAGTTTCGGAGAAAATCGGGTGTGACAGACAGACAGACAGACAGACAGACAGACACAGACAGACAGACAGACAGACAGACACCGAAGTGATCTTATAAGTGTTCCGGACGGAACACTAAAAATTATCCTACTTGGTTTAACATAGAAATAATAAATAAACTCAAGTATAAAGCAAAATTGAGAAAAAAATGTTATGAAATCAGATCGCCTGCTGACTACCGGATTTTGCAGAATGATATAGACAACGTTGCAAAATGGGCAATTGACAATAAGATTTACTTTAGTGTAAGTGTACTGTTGTTTTTAGTGTTCCGTACGGAACACTTATAAGATCACTTCGGTGTCTGTCTGTCTGTCTGTCTGTCACACCCGATTTTCTCCGAAAGTATTTGACATAGAAAGGTGAAATTTGGTAATAATATAGGAATTGACGGCCTCATCAGAGCCATGTAGTTTTGAGAATTAAATTTTGACTTAAGGGGTCAGTTTTGGGGGGTGAAGTCGGAAGTGAAAAAAAAATTTTTTTACTAGGTAATCGAGTGTGGTGTCAAATGAAAGCTTGTGAAAACACGAGTAAAAAATATATATATAATATTATACTTCCGAGCACTTATCTTTGTATTATTTTTAAAAATTCGCGAAAAATCGCTGTCCCGGGCCTTATCTCGAAAAGTACTTATCAAAAATTTCGAAAAAATTCTGGAATATTCTCCACGGGGTGTAGATTGAACGAAAATTATCACGAGTGCATTACCTTTAATAATTTATATGGTATATAAAAAAAACAAAAATTTCAAGGTCATCAGATTTCAGTAAAGATTGGAAAGAAACTTTGTTGAAAACTCATTTGGGGTGTGTTTTGTGAAGTCACTAATCATTTAATACCACCGTAACATAAATTTTGACTTAAGGGGTTCGTTTTGAGGGGTGAAATTGGAAGTGAAAAAAATTTTTTTTTACTAGGTCATCGAGTGTGGTGTCAAATGAAAGTTTGTGAAAACACGAGTAAAATATATATATATATATATATATATATATATATATATATATATATATATATATAATGTAATACTTGCGCACACTTTTCTTCGTATTACTTTTAAAAAATCGCTGTCCCCTACCTTATCTCGAAAAGTATTGATCAAAAAATTTGGAAAAAATTCTGGAATATTCTCCACGGGGTATAGATTGAACGAAAATTATCACGAGTGCATTACCTTTAATAATTTATTTGGTATACAAAAAAAAAAAAAAAAATTTCAAGGTCACCAGTTTTCAGTAAAGATTAGAAACAAACTTTGTTGAAAACTCATTTGGGGTGTGTTTTGTGAAGTCACTGATCATTTAATACCACCCTAACAAAAAATTTTATTTTAAAAACAATCAGCGTACGGAACACTAATCGTGCAAGTTCAACTTGCACTTGACCGGTTTTTTATACTAGAAAACTGAAGCCGATAAACTTTACATATAATATTGAGAATGTCCCACTTTTGTATGAGGATAAGATAAAGGACTTAGGGGTGATTTTTGATTCCAAGTTGACGTTTAACTATCATGTAAGTTATACAGCAAGCAAAGCGAACAAAATTATGGCTTAACTGTCAGAAGCACAAAAGATTTTAGAAGTACAAATTGCATAAAACATCTATATATATCCTATGTTAGAAGTATATTAGAATATGGGAGTATAGTATGGTCATCCTTTTATAATTGTCACAAGCGAACACTTTAATTGATACAGAATAAAATGATGCATTACATGCATTATAAACAAACTGGTTTATATAACTCTATGATCTCTTCTACACTGTTGCCCATAATAACCATCACCTGGGATCTCCATTGTATAATGCTTGCATGCTATACAATGGAATCCAGAATAGTGTAGATATATTTAATGATAAGTGAGTGCAGTCTTTTCAAAACTAAATTGCGTACGTTGTTTTAAGTGTATGTAGATTATTATGTAATATTATTTAAATTAAGTTAATTTAAGTTCTAGTAATTTGTAATTGGAAAGATCTCTGTGATCAATCTCTAAAGTGTAGTAAATAAATAAATAAAGTAAAAGTCCAGTGGAATTTGCTAGAAAAACCTTTAGAAAAAACGATTAATTGAATATTGTAATTCAAATAAACTTTTGGGTGGATTTTTAAGGGACATTCATGTGAAACTGCAATTGAATCGGTGAGAAGAACAGTACTAGTCCAAAATTCTCAATTCAAGATAATGAAGTGTGAAGTTTCAACATTCTGCAGACTACAAACTAGTGACTTTGAAAGCCATTTATCTTTGCGGGTGCCTCCCTAGAGTCCCCAAGGACCTGTTAACGCAGTGATAGGTCATCAGAAAAAATTTGTACATGCTATCAAATTTTAATAAAACCACTGGACGAGTCTTGTTCTTCCCCTCGGGCAAGTTTTCGTTAAGCTGGGAATGTGGAATCTTTGGCACAATGACACTACTCAGTATATATAACCACTACACCAAACACTTTATTTTTGCACTCGACGCGCGTTTCGTTAACCATGTTACCTTCATCAGGAGCGATGATTGACTAAAGCTAAACTACAAATCTGCCCTATTTATATTTGGCTTAACCCTTAAATTACTCAGGCGGAACTAATGGCATATGCAAGGCTATCAGTTCCAATCAAGTAACCAGTAGAGGGGACTATAAGGAATGGACCCTCTGTCTTTATTTAAACTACTTTTACATTTTATAATTTTCATACTTTCATATGCATTCAACAATCTCCTATCAGATACATTTTTAATTAATCTTAGATTATCTAATGTTACAATATGATCAGCTTCAAGGGCATGTTCGGCAATGCTAGACTTTTCTGTTCTACTGTATTTTAAGTGTGCTAAATGTTCTTTAAATCGTGTTTTAATTGACCTTTTAGTTTGCCCAACATACTTTTTGTCATAATCATTACAACTAATTTCATAAATTCCACTTTTCTCACAATTAGGAATCTTATCTTTGGGATTTCTTAAGATATTCCTCAAATTGTCTCATGACTTATAGACTAAGGTGAGGCCTACTTTATTAAATACCTTATTGAGTCCCTTGCTATATTTCGGATTATAAGGTATGGAGACATACTTGGTGTTATTTTCTTTGCGTGTAAAAAAGGTGGAATTCTGAATATTTAACCTGAACTTATGTCTATTTATAAGCTTGTTTACTACTATTATTATTTTTAATAATTAAAATATTTAGAAATGGCAGTTGCCCTTTGTTCTCAATTTCATAAGTAAATTTAATGTAATCATATCGGCTATTTACTTTGGAAACAAAGTCATCTATATTTGTTTTGTTTGTATCAAAAATCACGAAAACATCATCCACATACCTATACCATACCATATTCAAATTGTTGACTGGCTTCGGTTTCAAACTTACTCATGAATAAATTGGCTATGAAAGGTGATAAGTAGAGACCAGATTATATGCAACATAAAAATCTGGAAATATGCATGCAAATATGCATGAAAAATGCTTAAAATATGCATGAAAAGGGTCAAAATATACAATATTAAATAATAATAAAAGTAGTAATTTTTAGTTTTTTATTTCAAAATCAGCATAAAATTAACAAGTTATCGACGATGTTTAAATTTAAATAACGCTTATTTAACATTTTTTAAAATTATTTAACATTTGTATTCTTGTACACGTAAACAATAAGGTATTGTTCCAAATGTTGGGTAGTAAGATTGTGTCATCGATCACTTAAAATATTTTTATAAGTGGAAAAAGACCGTTCCACATTCACTGAGGTAACTGGGCAGTATTTGAATTTGGGTGCTATGTTAGCACTTATTGTTTCTGGCAAAAGTTCACCCGTCCCATTAATAAAACTATCAATTTGACACAAAGGTTCAAAGCCTGGGTTATTGCACAAAATGTTTTCAAACTTTTCTTTAACTCTACGCGGGGATAGATCTGGCAATGTGGAGTTTATTTGACGGATTTTATTCATTAACTGAATTGATTCGGTCAACGCCAAACTTCGAGTTTCAAGCTTTTTTATACCCACAGGTATTTTGGAAAAGTGAGTGCTAACCAAAGCTACGTTTTTTTTTTAATATCAGAATCGTTAAATGCTTCCTTGGATTGACGGACTGCCATAGGCCCTGCACTATCGAAGTCATTTACTACACCTTTGATGGCCTCGAAATGTTCATTCTAAAACAGTACAGCTTCAATCCATGTTCCCCATCGAGTTACCACTAGTTCGGAAGATAAAGGCTCATTTGGCAGTTTTTCTTTATAGGAGTTATTGCAAGCAGGTGCCTTAAGAAACACTTTCTTTACTGATGAAATCAGTTTATTTACATTTCCAAACGTGGATCGTACTTCTTCAGCGAGTCGATGGACTCCGTGAGCAAAGCACGTCACATGAATTAAATTTGGATAAATACTTGGAGGACTTTGGCTGCCTTGATCATATAGGGAGCAGCATCTGAGAGAAATATAAACACTCTTTCATCTGCAGATGATTCAGGAAATATTTTTTTAATACCCTCATTCACAAATCTGCCGATCGTAGAATGATTGGTCTTGTCAAGTTCTTTGCAGGCCACCAAATAGGAAGAAGAAGGCTCTAACCTTAATGCACCCACAATTAAATTCGCAATATAGCGACCACAACTGTCGGTAGTTTCATCAGCTGAAATCCAAGTAATGTCATTCTTAAGTTCATTACGTATTTCTTCCAGAACATGTTGTAAATTGTTGGTATGTAATTTTTACGCAGTGTTGATTCGTCTGGTATTTTTTAATTCAAGCAATATTTTCGCAGAAAATCTTTGAATGTAGGATTTGTAAGTTTTTGGAGAGGAATATTACTTGCAAGCAATGCTTCACATAAATCCATGCTAAAGGGGTTTTTTGTTTGCCTATAGAAGTGGAATCACTGCTACTTGCTGCTGTTATAAGTTGTTGTTATGGGCGATATGAAGACTTGTCTTGACATGCTAGTCAATTTGAAACTTTTTTGTGCACGAAACATTTTTCTCGCAAAACTCGACAATATAAAACATTTCCGTCGTATGTAAATGTTCCAGGATAATCAGCTACCCACGAAGAGACACTTTTTTTTGCGGGTGGGATGGTACAAGTTAAACTTTAACACAACACGTTAAAAATTGCAAAAAGACTACACTGATGCAAGCGCGCCAACAATAATGTTAAAACTGATATCTTGTTTTAAAATAAAAATTCGTCTTCGAGAAAATTGTCTATTTGATCCATGTTCAAACAAATATTCTTAGAAACTAACTACTTATCACTTAATATCCCGACCAAGAAACAAAGGAATAAAATACCGTCGTAATTTTGGGTATTCCCTTGGCACTATAACCTAATCGATGTTTAGACTATTGCAGGTAATGTCCCGGCAATAAGATCGGTTCCAGACGGCGACATTAACAATACCCTGAGCAATTCAATTGCCTAGTAATAGCGAGAAATATTGTAAATATAGGGAAAATATGCATCATTACTAGATTTAGGTAAAATATGCAATAATCGGTGAGAATGGTCTAAATATGCAAATGCATATAATCCGGTCTCTAGTGATAAGCA
Organism: Pachyrhynchus sulphureomaculatus; assembly: GCA_019049505.1. Classification (NCBI taxonomy): domain Eukaryota; kingdom Metazoa; phylum Arthropoda; class Insecta; order Coleoptera; family Curculionidae; genus Pachyrhynchus; species Pachyrhynchus sulphureomaculatus. The sequence continues at coordinate 251,307,437 of CM032447.1, forward strand.
ATTACCTATAGCTGTTCCTTCTTTCGGAACATAAAACTGACTGTAATATTGAAAATAATTTTGTTCCATACAAAATTTAGATAATGTTAAGTATTCAAGAATAATTTCATCCTAACTAATTCTTGGAGATATTGTAAATTTTGTGGTATCGGCACATATAGAAACAAAGAACTGACATAGACAGAAATTAAGGTTTCACCTTCATTGAGAACTAGATCTTTTCTTTTGTTAATGAATTCTACAGAATTTTTCATTGCGAAAGTATTTAATAGTAAATTCTCAAGTTCTTTTAATAATCATTTGGATATCAAATATGTGGGTGATCTGACTGATGAAACAATTGGTCACATTGCTTTTCCAGGTTTGTGAATTTTGGGCAAGCAATACAACTATTGTATGGTTGGATTACTCACATTTAATTTAAATTTTAGTGAATCGGAGATAAGGTTCTTGCATTTTTTTAAAGAATTTTTAATTTCTGTTATCATTCTCGATAATAGATTTCTTATTACCTTTTCATAAGAGATTTGATAAGATTATCTACACATTGAAAGTATTCTTTCTTATCCAATATAATAACCTTATTTCCTTTATCCGCTTTTTGTAAATTAGAATTTGTATTGTTAATCATGTTTTTGATGTACCAAGTTAGAAGTTAACGAAAAAATTGTATCAGACAAAAAATAGGAATAAAACTAATCAATAATCAATAGAGACCGATTATATGCATTTGCATATTTTCATATGCATTTGCATATTTAGACCATTCTCACCGATTATTGCATATTTTACCCAAGATCTAGTAATGATGCATATTTTACCCAAAATCTAGTAATGATGCATATTTTCCCTATATTTAAAATATTTCTGGGTATTAACTAGGCCATTTAATTGCTCAGGGTATTGTTAATGTCGCCGTCTGGAACCGATCTTATCGCCGGGACATTACCTGCAATAGTCTAAACATCGATTAGGTTATAGTGCCAAGGGAATACCCAAAATTGCGACGGTATTTTATTCCTTTGTTTCTTGGTCGGGATATTAAATGATAAGTAGTTAGTTTCTAAGAATATTTGTTTGAGCGTGGATCAAATAAACAATTTTCTCGAAGACAAATTTTTATTTTAAAACAAGATATCAGTTTTAACATTATTGTTGACGCACTTGCATCAATGTACCATGCCACCCGCAAAAAAAGTGTCTCTTCGTGGGTAGCTGATTATCCTGGAACATTTACATACGACGGAAATGTTTTATATTGTCGAGTTTTGAGAGAAAAATGTTTCGTGCACAAAAAAGTTTCAAATTGACCAGCATGTCAAGACAAGTCTGATGAAACTACCGACAGTTGTGGTCGCTATATTGCGAATTTAATTGTGGGTGCATTAAGATTAGAGCTTTTTTCTTCCTATTTGGTGGCCTGCAAAGAACTCGACAAGACAAATAATTCTACGATCGCCAGATTTGTGAATGAGGGTATTAAAAAAATATTTCCTGAATCTCCTGCAGATGAAAGAGTGTTTTATATTTCTCTTAGATACTGCTCCCTATATGATCAAGGCAGCCAAAGTCCTTAAAGTATTTTATCCAAATTTAATTCATGTGACGTGCTTTGCTCACGGAGTCCATCGACTCGCTGAAGAAGTACGATTCACGTTTGGAAATGTAAATAAACTGATTTCATCAGCAAAGAAAGTGTTTCGTAAGGCATCTGCTCACAATAACGCGTATAAAGAAAAACTGCCAAATGTGCCTTTACCTCCCGAACCAGTGGTAACTCAATGGGGAACATGGATTGAAGCTATACTATTTTACAATGAACATTTCGAGGCCATCAAAGGTATAGTAAATGACTTGATAGTGCAGAGGCTATGGCAGTTCGTCAATCCAAGGAAGCATTTAATGATTCTGATATTTAAAAAAACATAGCTTTGATTAGCACTCATTTTTCCTACATACCTGCGAGTATTAAAAAGCTTGAAACTTGAGGTTTGGCGTTGACCGAATCAATTCAGTTAATGAATAAAATCCGTCAAATAAACTCCACATTGCCAGATGTATTCCCGCGTGGAGTTAAAGAAAAGTTTGAAAACCTTTTGTGCAATAACCCAGGCTTTGAACCTTTGTGTCAAATTGATAGTTTTATTAATGGGACGGGTGAACTTTGCCAGAAACAATAAGTGCTAACATAGCACTCAAATTCAAATACTGCCCAGTTACCTCAGTGGATGTGGAACAGTCTTTTTCCACTTATAAAAATATTTTAAGTGATCGAAGACACAATCTTACTACCCAACATTTGCAACAATACCTTATTGTTTACGTGTACAAGAATACAAATGTTAAATAATTTTAAAAACTGTTAAATAATTGTTAATTAAATTTAAACATCGTCGATAACTTGTTAATTTTATGCTGATTTTGAAATAAAAAACTAAAAATTACTACTTTTATTATTATTTAATATTGCATATTTTGACCATTTTCATGCATATTTTAAGCATTTTTCATGCATATTTGCATGCATATTTCAAGATTTTTATGTTGCATATAATCCGGTCTCTAATAATCAATAAGTAGGGCCATAAAAGAGTATTAGCAATACAATATTTTACTTATGTTCCTGCTTTAATATAATTCTCGCTTTAATGTAGACTTTTCTTACAAACTTTGAAGTTTGAATGTTTGGTTCATATTATTGATAAATTTTACTTTTGAAAAATACTGTCTATGTTATATTTTTGAATTAGTTATCATATAATCCTTTTTTGTACTTATTCTTTCATATTTTTGGAATATAAGTTATTTTAAAAACTATTTTTTGAAGAAATAATATATTTGACACAAAAAATTAATTTTTTGTACATACCAATATAAAATTTTTAGAGATTTTTGATAGGCTTGATAGGGTGGGTGTCTGTTACCTTAAAAATTTGACGTTGACTTGAAATATAAAAAAAATTGACTTTATCATTGTTAGTATGATAGTACTCTATCTCTCAATATATTTCATTTCACTTACGTTAGGTGAGTAAAGCGCTGACTAACTGAGCTTTTCCAATTTTTAAAATAGCCTCTTTTATATTTAATGATATAAAATATAATTATAATAATTTAATTTATAAAATATGAAATATCTTACCTAAAAAATGGATTCCATCAGGATGCAACCGTGAGAAATTAGTAAAATTTTGACTAAGCTGTTCAACCTGATAAGGCATATTTTCTAAACTTGACCAACCGCCAAATCTTTCTATATTGTAAATGATGGTTCCAGGATGTTTCTGAAACCATAAAAATATCATAAAACACATTACAATTGTTAAATATAACCCTGTTAAGCATGTAATATTTTTTTAACTTAATTCAATATAATAAACTATAAAATAACTAAAACCTACCTCTTAATTCGAGATTTTATTAATTCCATGCTCTCAGCACCAGTCATAATGCCATGTAAAAGTATAACGGGTTTGTAGGAATAAACAATACTTAATATACATAAAATTATACATATTATTCGATACATGTTTAGGTAAAATATCACAGCAAGATAATACAATTTCTTTTTTAAAAGCTTTTTTTGTAATTCCCCAGTAATTTGATTATCGTTTTATCTTGGTCTGACTTAACCGCACTGATTACTAATTCCTGGTGGTATTATTTCCATCATTTTCTAAATTTCGCAATAGTCACCAAACTGTTCGCATTTTTAAATTAATTTTGCTTTGTTTACGAATTTGTTTAATTCGGTAGGTTAAACAATGCTAAAAAGTCAATGTCACTGTTAGAAGATACAGTACACGTCTGAGTTTTTTTAAATATTCAATGCTTATTATTGGTTGAAAACATAGACATAGAGGATGGACTGAGTAATAATCTCACAAAATTGACCACTCTCTAGAAAGAGATAAAGCGACTGTGCGGCCAATACCTGTCTCTTTTCTGTAGGCCTGTTATAAACAAGGTGCAGTACCTCGAGACGGAATTCAAGGCGAGAAAAGCCCCAACCCGATTTTTGTTCAAATAGAACACTTAGAAATATTATTTTCAAGAGCGCCGTAGGTTAGCGGCATTCTAGAAAGAGATAGCTACTGGCCGCTCAATCGCCTTGTCTTTTTCATACTTTTGGGTCATATTTACTTCACAGCGGGATCGGGAACACTCAGTCCATCCGCTATGTCTATGGTTGAAAATAATGTTTTAAAAATTTATCACCAATAGAATATGCCACAATTATACGATTTAATAAAATCATTGTAGTCATCTCTTAAGATTATTAATATAGAAAATTGTCATAATCCCTGTTAATGTTAATACATTCCTTCGATCAAAGAGGTCGCACAATACGCAAAATATTAAGATCAATAAGCCTTATGGAATATTATGGAAACTAAATTTGAAATTTTTTGTTACGGTTTGTATATTCGTGCTTGTATTTAAAAAAATCTATTTAATTTAAAATTAAAGTCATTTCTTCAAACCTTAATTTTTATAGAAAAAGCTTTACTTGTTAGGTCTTTGGCATTAAAAACTCATTTTTAGTATCGATATCTCAGTTAAGTAACTCTAGAGGGCACTACTGTTTTTAATTTGACAGTTTGTTTATTCGGGTGAGGTTTGTTGATATTTACAAATCTTAAATGATGTAAAAATGTGAAACACCGTTACAAATCACTAAAAATTGGAGTAGATTAGTGCAAAATCAAGTAAAATGGCTTTAGAAAGTGTAGCTGAAGAGTACTTTAGTAATTTGAACCCAATAGCAGCAAGAATTTATACTGATTTGCAAGAAACTAAAGGTAATTACGAAAACTTATGGAACACGTTGCCTCAAGAAGAAAAGGAACAAATTTTGACTGAAACTATTATAAAACCTGAAGTATCAATTAAGTACAGCTCACCAGAAACTAAACCTCATGACGATTATGCTCTTAAAATAGTTGTTGATGATCATTGCTCATATCGAGATGAACACTCAGGACCATTTAGTTTTCGAACGAAAAGCCAAAGAAATTTGACTGTTTTCGAAGGAAAACAGCCGAAAAGTAAGCCCGCTGAAACGTTGGGTAAGCTCAGACCTAAAGGACCTGCACCAAAGGTAAAATTTTTCATAATTTTATGTGTTCTACTTAGTAGGAAATCATTGGCACTTCGTTTGCTATTTTTTTCTAAATAATCTAATCTAGGTCTACCTTGGTCTTGTTTATCCTCTATATAATCATTCCATTTCTTCCTTAATCAATTCAGTTACACTTTCTTGTTTTATATATCTTTGTCTTGCTTCTTTCTTTCTGCAATATTTCCCAAATGAAACGTTTTTCTCTACTATTTTAGCATAATTTTTTTTACTTGTTCTCATTATTCTCCATTAGCCCAACATCTTGAATGCTTCTTTATGTTATTTTTCTTCTTTCCCAGCTCTATCACATACAAGTTAATAGTTATTTTTTGTCTGGCTCTCTGATATCTTTAAAATCTGTTTTCAGTCTACTTAGATATGAAAGAAAGTTAGTTAGTTAAGGTAAAAAGTTTTACATAACTATACTAAAACAGTTGGTGAAGCATTTCTTCCAAAAAACAGTTGTATCATTTCTTCCAAAAAAATTTTTTTGTTTGTGCTTCAAAAAATAATGGTAATGGTATTTTTAACTTATTATGTGAGAAAATATTAAGTCGAAGGATACTAAATCAGGGTTATAGGTTAGATATTGTAACTCGGTGAATCCACAACTCATGACCTCTGAGGTTATTATGCAACAGCAAAGTTTTGGTGTTCCCTAAATTCAGATGTTTTAGTTTCCATTAATTGTGGACCCTTTTTCTATATATTTAATATATAAAATTCTTGTAGTCCCTAATAACTTTTCAGAAGGTAAGTAAACATTGAGCTTCTGTGGAACTAGAGCACTATTATGAACTATTGCATCGACTTCTGCATTTTCATTGCTAAGGGGATAACTTAGAAAAACAATCTCATAGACATGATACAGAATTTGTAAATGAATTTGTTTTCTGCTGGAGAAATGATATAAAAAATCATCATCCTGGAGCCAGAAATTGTGTTGTATCCTATATAATTTTATTAAACATAAAACAAAATGTTATTTGGTTGGCAGTTTGTTATTTTGACTTTATAAAATTAATAAGAATAATAGTAATTAAATCTACTTTATAGTTTTTTTATCTAGTTGTTTTTTCTTTCAGCCTCCAAAAGTACCTCTCTATACTCAAGACTTAGAATTAGAAGACATATCTTGTGTTACTAAAATGATGATGGACTGAGTTCGAATTCAAGTACCCTACCAAAGACTGGCTTAGACTTTTTGGATAACTGGTAATGTGTATTTGAAGGGTACTTTAATTAGGGAAAAATAAGTATTTAAAGAATTATATTTATTTATATACTATCTGGATAATGTTAAAATAAGTCTGCTCATTTAAAATAAAAAAAATAATAATAATAAACAATGCTTATATTTAAGCATGTGAATTTATAATAAGTCAGGTTTGCCTAATGTTAACTAGGTGTTCTGTTCTTAGTTAATATTTTCTAAATATATCATTTAGTTTTGTTATTGGTATAGGAAAGATTTTGCTATTTTAAAGTTAATTTATTTAAATGTCAGATCTGTATCTATGTATATGCCTTTATGATTAAAATATGAAAATTATTATTGGTCTTTTACTTATCATCGAAATACACACACACAAATCATCAGTTGTAATGGAGCAACAAAATGAAGTAGATTTCATAAGAACATCATAATTTTTTCTATTATTATTATTATTACAAAAAAGTTCGTCTTTCTCACATTTGGTCAATGTGGTTCCATGTTTGGCTGACGGGCCAAAGCCAAGTCAGCACAAATGCTATTACCATTATGTATTAAGGAATGACCTGACAATGTTACATGTTTTCAAAATCACTGACTTCTGAATGTTTCTGTGTATGTTTATGTTGAGTCCTAATTGTACTAAGTGTGGTGTGAATGTTATTGGTGTACGGCCTGTGGCTGACATAATGAGGGGGACAATGATGACTTTTTCTTGTTTCCATAGCCTTTTTATTTCCGTTGCAAGGTCTGTGTATTTGGAAATTTTTACTGTGTATTTCATTTGGATGTCTGTGTCGTTGGGGACAGCTATGTCAATTAGATAGGTGACTTTTCCTTTTTTGCACTGAAAAGTAATATCGGGTCTATTGGCGGAGACTGTTTTGTCTGTATGGATGCTGATGTCCCAGTAGAGCTTGTAATCTTTATTTTCAAGTATGGATGTTGGTGTGTATTTGTAGTAGGGATCTGTGTTTTCTATGAGTTTGTATGTTGTGGCTAGTGCTTGGTGAACTACTTTGGCAGCTGAGTCATGTCTGGCTGTGTATTCTGTTCCGGCTAATATTTTACATCCGCCTGTTATGTGTTTGATCGTTTCTTTCTGCTGGTGGCATTTCCTGCATCTGTCTTCTGTAATAGTTGATATGCTTTAGGTAGTTTCTGGTTAATGGGACTTTATCCTGGATGGCAAGTAAGAAGCCTTCTGTTTCAGGGAATAGCTGCTCATCCTGTAACCAGGTGTATGATTGTTTTTTATTTACGTGGTCTTGTTCTATGTGGTATCTGTGTTTTCCGTGGAGTGTTTTCTCTGTCCACGTTTTCATCTTTTCCTGTTATAATTGGGTGTGACTGTGTGTGTCTGCTAAGTGGTCTGCCCAGGATAAGTCGAGAGGTGTGTAGTTTTTGTCTGCTTTCACTGTTGCTGTGTGGAGGCTGGTTTGCTTGCTGTGAAAAAATTTCCTAAGGGCTTGTATTTGTTTTGTGTGTAATGATCTGATGTCTATAATTCCTCTTCCTCCTGCCTTCCTCTCGATGGTAAATGTTTCTTTGCATGCGTTGGGGTGTAATTTCCTGTATTTGGTGAATTGAGATCGTATAAGGATGTGGTTTTATTTTATTATTATTATATATATATATATATATATATATATATATATATATATATATATTTATATATATATATATATATATATATATATATATATATATATATATATATATATATATATATATATATATATATATATATCGGGTGGCGCATAAGTAACGCTATGATTTATTTAATGAATAACTTTTTTCTTTCTGATTTTATTTAACGTTGGCGTTTATTAAAATTTGAAGATAATATCTTTCAAATGGTGCCCATTGTTTGCTTCGACCTGACGTGCTCTTTCCAGAGCATTTCCCATAACTTTTCTTAGAATTTCAGGTCCCAGCGCCCTCACTTCTTCTCGGATATTCGCTTTAAGCTGTTGGATGGTTCTTGGCTTATTGGCATATACCTTACTCTTTAGGTAACCCCAAAGAAAAAAATCGGGATCCGTTAAATCGGGCGAACGCGGTGGCCAGTTAAAATCAGAAAAACGCGATAATCGATCGGCAAAAAATTTCGCGCAGGAGAGCCATAGTTGGACGAGTTGTGCGAGCTGTGGCTCCATCTTGTTGGAACCACAATTCTGGATTATTCTTTACCTCGGGCCTTAAAAAATTTTCAATCATTGCCCGGTATTGAATGCCATTCACATTAACCGCAACTTGTTCGTCGTTTTCGAAAAAATATGGTCCAATGATCTTTTCTGAAGTTATTCCACACCATACTGTGCATTTAAGTGGGCGCATTTGATGTTCAACAATTATTCTTGGATTTTGGGTGCCCCATATTGTGCAATTTTGTTTATTCACGTGACCATTGAGGTGGAAATGGGCCTCATCGCTCATTATGAGTTTGTGAATAAACTCGTTTTTTCTAGGCACAATTCTTGCAAACGGCGACTATATTGAATGCGTCTTTGTGCATCATTTGGTTTTAACCCATGAACCAATTGAATCTTATATGGGAAAAGGTGTAAATTATGTAAAATTCCTTGCAAAGACCGCCTAGACATCACCAACTGCTGAGAACGTCGCCTGGTGGAAGTTTCGGGGTTTTCCTCAATACTTACTTGCACCCGAGCAATGTTCACATCATTTCGAACTGCACGAGGTGTTCCAGCACGCGGAAGATCACAGACAGCCCCTTGTTGCCGAAAACGCTGAACCAATCGGTAAATTGTTGGAGCGCTAGGTGCATTTCGAACATGAAAGAAATTTCGATATGATCTTTGTGTCTGAATAATCGAATGCTGACTTTCATAATAAAATTGAACAACTTTGGTTCTTTGTTCTGTGCTGACTCTTTCCATCATAAATTTCCCAAGATTTTCAAAGTTAATTCTGAAAAAAAAAAAAAAAAAAAAAGACGTTAATAAAAAATTTATTCACTTATTAAATCATAATGTTACTTATGCGCGACCCTATATATATATATTATATATATATATATATATATATATATATATATATATATATATATATATATATATTTACTTTTATAGAGGAGAAGGGTAGTCTTGACTGATTAGTTAAACACCAGTTTTTTCTTCTGGGGGGTGAGCAGTCTTTGGAAAAGAACTAAAAAGTTTTTGACACCTTTTTAGCTACGCCAAGCTTTCGAAAATATTTCATTTTCTTCATCGGGGCTACAATTGTAGTAAATTATTAGTATTTTTGAGATTTAAAGCAAAGAACAACCCGAATTTTATTCATAACATTAAAGTACTTCCTGCTAAGTGTTGTGTTTAGGAATTATTCATCAAAAAAAACATGAGAAAACCTCGACATAATCCTCTCTGGGAAATATAATATGCTCCATTTTGTTTGTATGTATGAAAGAATTATGTGGTTCTAAGGTGATTTGAATTTATAAAGGATTTTTTAAAATATGTTTTCTTGCCATTTTGCTAAGAGCAATTCTAAGATTCTTTGCCTCCAAGAACAAGGATGTATAATACAAAGTATATGTGTGATTACTATAATTATACTTAAAATTTGTGTGTCATCTCATTTAAAAACCAAGAAAGTTGACGTCATGATTTAGAAAAAATAGAAAAATTATCAGTCTTTTCACCCTCTTCTTTTATAGCAATAGGTACCAAATTTAAAATCGACATCTCATTTTGTTCGAGAGTTATCATGCCAAGAGATAGACAGACCGGCGGAAATTGGAACCTATTTTCGGTTATCTAGGAACCCCTATTTTCCTTAACGAGAGAAATAAAAAATCAGTTTTGCCCACTTCGGGGTTAATTAATATCTTAAATATTTTTTTAGAACAATAGGATACATTGTTGTATATTTTGTAGTTCTTCTAATCTTTCCTATTTTATTTTGAATAACACAATGTTAGTTTTACCACTATTTTTTACAATGAATTAGATGCTTCAACCATAATTAGATTTTTTAATAAGAGTAGACAAGTTTGTAATAATACAATTCGTGTTGGCCTTAGGTCATTAATATTGATAAACAACCAACTAGCGTCTAATGACTTGCCTGAGGTATGATTAATTTTATTTCAGCCTCGCTGGAAAAGTCTCTATGTGAGCCTTTTCTTAAAACTACCCCCCTGATATGGACCAGAAAGATATGATCTGATTCATCTTAAAGCCGTGTCTCTTATACCATATAGATTCAATTTTTGAACAAAATATTACATAAAGTGTCATAAGCTTTTATCAAGTCAAAAACAGCCCAAAAAGGATTGTACCATGTTTAAGAGCTCTCAATAATTCCTCCAAAAACAGAAACATTACTGTTTGCGTTGATCTGCCTTTAGTATTTCAAGTATTTTTATAAATGATGTCGGCAAACTAATTGGGCAATAGGTTTCAAGATATACAGGGGTAGGCAGAAAGTGTGAGACATATGGGATTTTTATTTATTAGTAAATCTAGAAAAAAAGTGAAAATTAATTGTGGATTCTGCATCCCTTGAAACCCAAAAAATTATTTGGCAGTGCCGACAATCGGCATCGTTTGGCGGGAAATTTCAACTTCCTAAAGTTTAAAGTCCAAAAGTCACTCCGTTTGTTAAAATATCGAAAACATTTATTAGGAAAGAGTGTTTAGAATTGCATTTTTTGGCAGTGTGTAAAATTTTATATCGATTGGACAAAAATCGTTTTTTGTCTTTTTTTGACCAATAAAAATATAATTTTTCTTGAATTTGAAATACTCGTACATTGGTTAGATTGGTAAAAAAATTTTAAAATTTATTTGTCGATTTCATGCCATGTTTTACTTCTTTCACAACCAATAATTAAAAAAAACCGGTCAAGTGCAAGTTGAACTTGCGCAATTAGTGTTCCGTACGTTGACTTCACAAAAACACCCCAAGTGAGTTTTCAACAAAGTTTGTTTCCAATCTTTACTGAAAATTGATGACCTTGAAATTTTTGTTTTTTTTATATATACCAGATAAATTATTAAAGGTAATGCACTCGTGATAATTTTCGTTCAATCTACACCCCTTGGAGAATATTCCAGAATTTTTTCAAAATTTTTTGATAAGTACTTTTCGAGATAAGGCGGGTGAGCAGCGATTTGTCGCGATTTTTTAAAAATAATACAAAGAAAAGTGCGCGCAAGTATTACATTATATACATATATATATTAATATATATATATATATATATTATATATATATATATATATAAATATATACAATAGAAATTTTTTTTTGTCAACTCGTGCAAGTATTACTCGATTACCCAGTAAAAAAATTTTTTTTTCACTTCCGATTTCACCTCCCAAAACTACCCCTTAAGTCAAAATTTAACTTTCCAAATTACATGGCTCTGATGAGGCCATCAATTCCTATATTATTACCAAATTTCAACTTTCTATGACAAATAGTTTCGAGAAAATAGGGGTGTGGCAGACAGACAGACCCCGAAGTCATCATGTAAGTGTTCCGTACGGAACACTAAAATGATGATTGTCATCAAAATGTAACTGTCGCACGGATAATTTTCGAATATTTTTACGCTATAGCATACAGTTTGAGGTTTTTGTTTCTTTAAGGACACTCTAGAGTCACAATTTTATTGTAAAAAAGAAAATAATGAATTAATATTACTAAAGGTAAAATATAGGCTATACAGCTCCCAAAAATAAATAAATTACAGACTCTTCCCAAATTAACCAAAAAAAAAAACGATAAACTTAAAAAATTTTCAAGTTTGCATTTATTTCTTTTACTATCCGGGCCCGCGGCTCCGCTCGCGTGGACTTGATTCACTACTATCGTCACTGCTTATTCCTTATGTTACCCAACGTAATAAAAATATCTCCCATTATTTCTCCTTATCTCCCAATATTTTCTCCTTATTTTCCCATTATCTCTACATAATTTCCATTATCTAGGCTTATCTCTGCTCATCTCCCCATTATTTCTCCTTATCTCCCATTATTTCTCCTTATCTCCCATTATCTCACCTTATTTCCCATTATCTAGGCTTATCTCGACTTATCTCCCATTATTTCTCCTTATCTCCCATTATTTCTCCTTATCTCCCATTATTATTTCTCCATTATTACTCCCATTATTTCTCCTTATCTCCCATTATCTCACCATAACTCCCATTATTTAGACTTATCTCTGCTTATCTCCCATTATCTCTCCTTATCTCCCATTATTTATACTTATCTCCCATTATCTCACCTTATCTCCCATTATTGAGGCTTATCTCGACTTATCTCCCATTATTTCTCCTTATCTCCAATTATCTCACCTTATCTCCCATTATCTAGGCTTATATCGAATTATATAGAACATATGTATAAATTTATAAAAACACGTAAATAAGTGGTTCTCGAGTGATAAGCGCACTAACGGACAGACAGACAGACAGAGAGACGTCGCATTTTATATATATTGTATTCTTTGCTACATGATATTGTTCCATATTTAATGCTTTAGGGAGTGTATTACAAGAGAACGCGCTAGCGGCAAACTTTTCTCCGACTTAATTCACTATTATTGTCACTGCTTATTCCTTATGTCACCTAATAAAATGTAGCCTATAACCTGGCCAGAGAACATACGTATGGTTAAAAAAAAGCACGTAAATCGGATAAGTAGTTCTGCAGTGATAAGCACACTAACGGACGGACAGACAGACAGACGGACAGAGACATTGCATTTATTATATATTATAGATATTCTCTGCTACATAATATTGTTCCATATTTAATGGTTTGGACTGTGTATTGCAAGAGCACGCGCTAGCGGCAAACTTTGTCCGACTTCATTTACTATTATTGTCACTGCTCATTCCTTATGCTACCTATCGTAATAAAATATAGCCTATAACCTGGCCGGAGAAGAGATATGTATGTTTAAAAAAAAAGTACGAAAAATCGGATAAGTGATTCTCCAGTGATAAGCGCACTAACGGACAGACAGATAGTCAGAATACGTTGCATTTTATATATATTGTAGATCTAATAAAATATATACCTATAACCTGGTCAGAGAACATATGTATGAATTTAAAAAATCACGTAAATCGGATAAGTGGTTCTCGAGGGATAAGCGCATTAACGGACAGACAGACAGACAGACAGACAGACAAACATTGCATTTTATATATATTATAGATATAGATTATTTTTATTATTATATAACCTGGCCAAAGAATATATGCATGAATTTAAAAAAGACAGGTAAATCTGATAAGTGGTTCCTGCGTGATAAACGCACTAATGGACAGACAGACAGACAGAGAGACATTGCATTTTATATATATTATAGATTATACATATACAGATACATAATATTGTTCCATATTTAATGGTTTAGGCTGTGTATTGCAAAGGCACGCGCTAACGGCAAACTTATTTGCGACATCATTCACTATTTTATGTCACTGCTCATTCTTTATGCTACCTATCGTAATAAAATATAGCCTATAACCTGGCCAGAGAACATATGTATGTTTAAAAAAAAAAAAAGTACGTAAATCGGATAAGTGGTTTTTCAGTGATAGGCGCACTAACGGACAGACAGACAGACAGACAGAGAGACGTTGCATTTTATATATCTTATAGATGTAATAAAAATATATATCTAAAACCTGGTCAGAGAACATATGTACGAATTTAAACAATCACGTAAATCGGATAAGTGGTTCTCGAGGGATAAACGCACTAACGGACAGACAGACAGACAGAGAGGTTGCAATTTGTTTATATTATAGGTATAGATTATTATTATTATTATATAACCTAGCCAAAGAATATATGTATGAATTTAAAAAAAGACGTAAATCGGATAAGTGGTTCTCGCGTGATAAACGCACCAGTGGACAGACAGACAGACAGAGAGACATTGCATTTTATATATATTATAGATTCTAGATATTCTCTACTACATAATATTGTTCCATATTTAATGGTTTAGACTGTGTATTGCAAGGGAACGCGCTAGCGATAAACTTTTTTCCGACTTTATTCACTATTATCTTCACTGCTCATTCCTTATGCTACCTATCGTAATAAAATATAGCCTATAACCTGGCCAGAGAACATATGTATGTTTTAAAAAAAAAGTACGTAAATTGGATAAGTGGTTCTCCAGTGATAAGGTCACTAACCGACAGACAGACAGACAGACAGAGAGACGTTGCATTTTATATATATTATAGATGTTTTGCAATTAATTGTACCCAGAGTGTCTTTTAAAAAATAAAAACCTCAAATTATATGAAACAGAGTAAAACATAACTTGAAATATATGTATATATATATATATATATATATATATATATATATATATATATATATATATATATATATATATATATATATATATATAGTCTTTTCATGTTAAGACGGCAATTTTCGAGATTCAAAAATGATCAGCAACCTTCACGTATAGCTGCTACTTACCAATTGTTTATCTAAGGTTAAAGTGATCTTCGACTGTATGTTATACTACATATACTTTGTTTTTTATTTTCAACCCACCCGCTAACTCAAGAATCGCCTGTCAGATGGACCTAAATTAAGCACGCTTCTGCACGAGCCGCTCTGGTAAGTGGCGCGGCACAGACATTCATCTATTAAACCATTACACCGATCGTCTCTCGCCACTGTAGCTAGCTTGCCAGTTCCTGGTCTCCAATCAGACGAACAGTTCTTCTCTGAATAGAATCCAACAAATGCAGTGTATGTTTGGGACCGGAGCCCCAAACATGGGAGCAGTATTCCATAGTTGGTCGAATTTGAGCTTTGTAACGAATTAACAATTGTTGTGGAGTGTAAAGCTTTATGGTTCGAAATAATATTCCCAACTTTTGAGAAGCTCTCCTTGCTATGCCTGCAACATGTTCATGCCAAGACATATTTACTCCCAAACTAACGCCCAACAAACTGAGCGACGATGCTAGGGGAATGGAGTGCCTCGACATAACTACATCGGGTTCAGCACCGTTAACTTTTTTAGAAAAAACTGCCGCCTGGGTTTTTGTAGCGTTAAATGCAACTTGGTTGCTGTCGCCCCAAGAAAGAATTTCTTCCAGGTCTTTGTTAAGTTGAATGATTTCCTGCTGTCTGTGGATATTCGTAGCCGACGTCCGAGCGTTCAAAGTGAATGAAGAGATAAGCGTAGTGTCATCTGCAAAGCTGTAGATTGGATTCTCGGTCTTTTCCAGCAGACCGTTAATGTAAATGAGAAAGAGAGTAGGAGACAGCATGGAGCTTCAGGGCATACCGGCGTTAATAGTGAAGGTGTTAGAAAGAAAGCCGTCAACTGCAACTCGTAAAGAACGCTCTCTGAGGAAATAAGAGAGCCACAAACAGAACTTTTCAGACATACCATACGAGCGTAGCTTAGCTAACAGTCCATCGTGCCAAACACGGTCAAATGCCTTGGATATGTCAAGGCAATCGCTCGAGATTCTCCAAAGTGTTCAATTGCGTTGTTCCAAACATGTGTTACATAAGTCAGAAGATCTCCTGTTGATCTATATTTACGAAAGCCATATTGGTGATCGCTAATAATTTGGAATTCTTCAAGATATTTTAGAAGATGCTGATTGATAGCCTTTTCCATGACTTTCGATATTATTGAAAGCAGTGCGACTGGTCGGTAGTTATTTGGCAAGGTCTTCTTGCCTTTTTTAGGTATCGGCTGAACCGTGGCACATTTCCAGCATGAAGCAAGTGGTTCCTCTCTGTAGGATAGGTTGAAAAGTCTACAGAAAACTGGTGTTAGCTCCCTGGGTGATTGCTTGCTTTTAAAATGAAAATTTTACTGACAGAGGTATAAAATGATCAATGACTTCATAAAACACATCCCAAATGAGTTTTAAACAAGGTTTGTTTTCGATCTTTGGTTTTTATATACCAGATAAATTATCAGAGGTAATGCACTCGTACTAATTTGCATTCAATATACACCTCTTCTTCTGCAAAACATGTTCTCTATGGTGTAATATACAGGGTTACAGGGAAAGTCGTCCGAGATAATTAAGGACGTTATAGTTTAGGTCGTTTCTGACCGATTTGATTCTATGACATGATGTCCTAAACTTAACCGTTTTCCAGATATTGAAGTTTAAAGATTTTCTAAAAAAACATGTTTTTTTTTTGCTTTTATATCCATTTTTTTTTTTAGAGGTTCTCGAGTGAGATTTTTTGGTTATTTTTAGTTAGTCTGTATGTCAAGTATCAAAAATCATCAAAACAATTTGAACTAGTTACTAACAGTTTCAAATGGCGGCTTGTTAATGTTTCTAAATTATGAATTTTTACCAAGTGTTTCCTACTTTAAATCAATAAAGAGAAAAAAAAAATGTATGGAAGTATGGAAGTATTATTTTAAAAACTTTTACGTCTTTTTAGCTATCTAAAACGGTATAATATCTACTGAAAATTCTAACAAAATGAGATTTCAATAGCCCAAATGTAGAGTAACATACTAATAGAATTTAGATACTACCAATTACCGGTCTACTACCTGCACCTTCAAACAATTAAAAGGGTTGGGTAAGCATTTTTTCCG
This sequence comes from Pachyrhynchus sulphureomaculatus, assembly GCA_019049505.1. Lineage (NCBI taxonomy): Eukaryota > Metazoa > Arthropoda > Insecta > Coleoptera > Curculionidae > Pachyrhynchus > Pachyrhynchus sulphureomaculatus. The sequence goes on from CM032447.1 coordinate 251,324,377, forward strand.
GTCGGGGTACTCTCTGTGCGAGTGACATTTTCTGTTCACTAAACATTATTGAATGATTTTTAGTCTGCTCATGCAATTCGTCCGTGTGTATACCGTGCTTTTCAAAAAATATCTGTGTTTCATCTTCTGACTGTGTGAATTGGCTCGTAACTGGATTTTGATCTCTGCTTGTGAATATGGCAACGTATACCAACGAGGACTATGCTGACATCCTAATGTGTTACGGATTTTGCGAAGGAGTGTCGTCGCGTGCACGTGATGAATACATACTGCGATATCCTACTAGTCGTGTACCTGATGTTAGCGTATTTGATGGAACTTATCGAAGACTACGAGAAACTGGTTCCGTACAAAGACGGCGGACTGACATGGGACGACCACGTATCTTTGACGAAGACGAAGAAAACGAAATACGACGTCTCTTTGAGGTGGACCCAACCACATCTACAAATGTTGTCGCACAACAGCTTGGTATTTCGCA
>CM032447.1:251324957-251345780 GCA_019049505.1 Pachyrhynchus sulphureomaculatus
AACCATAAGTGTCACCCTTTCTTCTTGTTTTAACACCAAAACATTTATCACTTTTAAAAGCAAATGTTTTATTTGGCAAACATTTAAAAAACAAACCGGTTTCATCACAATTGAAAACGTTTTTTGGCTTGTACTTTTTCAATGCACCTTTTAAAACAGTTTCAGTCCAAATGTCACAGTCCTCCTGACTAACGCTTGTACTCTCACCAGACACCGTCTTGAAAACAATTGAATTGCGAGTCTTTCAGGCACTCAACCACCCTTCACTAGCTTGAAAATTAACGCAGTTAAATTCTTTAGCAAATTGTAGAGCCTTTTGCTTTATTAAATTTCCCAATATTGGTACGTTTTGATGCGTACGGGCCACTTGAAACCATCGTAAAACTGCTTTATTTACATCCTCGTAAGTACTCACCCGTACTCGTTTTCGACTGCTCGGAACGCTAGGTTTCTTGATGATACTGTCGTGACTTTTTATTATCAGAGAGACGCAACTTGGAGAAAAACACCAAATTTTGCAGCAACATCAATTTTTTTGCAGCCTTTATCAACTTCCTCCAAAACTTTTTCTCAGCTAAACTTAAACACACTCGCTTGGACATCTTACTTCATTCTTAAACAAAAAGAAACTGAACCTGAATTTGCGAATTACTAGGCATCAACTATAAAATGGGTTTTTCCCCGGGTTTCTATAAAATGGGTTATTCCCCGGGTTTCTCACAGAAATCTACCTGATTTATTGCCTACCATTAGGCGTTATAAACGCGTTAAGAACCTTTTCAAAAGAATGCGTCATAACAATGGAATTCGTGCTAATGTTAGATAAAAATGGAAAGCCCGAAATGGCTAAGATCTCAATAAATGCATAAAAATTTATACATAAAATTCCGGTAAAAATTTTATTATATAGAGTGTTACTATTTTACAGATTCACTATATGCAGGGCTTTTTACATGAAATTTCATTAAAATATTCTAGGCCTTGAAAAATTTGCGCTATAAAGAGTTTTTCACTATATAGAGTTTCACTATAAACAGTGTCGACTGTATATATAACTTTAAGTCAATTTATTTATAGTTAAACATATAAAGGGTTAAATACGTGGGGGAGATGGCAGAGGGGTGTCTCTGAATATATCATGTTGAAAAGGACGTTTTTTTCTTTAAGCCGAAAAACCTGAGAATTATATTATATTTTCATTTTTCCGATCTTATCATAAATAATATCTGCATGTGATTACAGACTGACTACGTCAACTACAACTTTACAATTTATATTTGCAAGGGAACAACTGAGTAAATACTCGAATACATATATTTATGTGGGCAATTAATATTGAAAAATATTTTCTTATAGTTGCTAAGAGGGCATTCTTAGTCAATTAAACATAACCCAATCAGAATAATAATTCTTATTTATTTAAATAAAAACAAATTTATTTTATGTAACAGCAATAACTTTATAAGTGTAACAAAATCAAAATGCGTTACAAAACCTGTTATAAAATCATTTTGTTTGTTTTGGAACAAAGAAATTTCAAATTTACAGAAATCACTCAAGCAATAAATAAATTTATTGGTAAACCGTTCGAAATTGAAATATAAAAAAGCAGATCGCCTTGCAAGGGAGCTATTACAGTAAATTAGAAATCTTATAAAATGTAAGTGTTTACGCCAAGTTATAATTGATTTTTAACATTCCTTTCTATATAAAATATTTTCTAATAAAAATTACTCATTTTGTATATTACTATTTTCATTGTATACAACTAAATTTCCACAGCTTTTTTTGTTTGTTTGTTTGTTTCTGTTGGGCAAGGCACATCGACAGCTAAGATCATTTAGCGCCCACTAGGGTTAGTTTGGTATAAATAGATTAGACTATGAAGATGAATTCTTTTAAGTAATTGGTTATGTTTTCTTTAAGTGGGACAGAAGATTTTATGAGGATGGTGATGTTGGATGGGATGCCGTGGGTGTCTCTCAAGTTTTGATGTTGAATGGATTCGATTAGATTTAACACTGATAAGGGGGAGTCACATTTAGGACAGAATGGAGGGGGATCTCTCTTTAATAGACGTACATGCGTGGAGTAGGTGTGTCCCAATGCCAGTCTTCTCATTATTACATTATGTCTTCGGTTCAATTCTGGGGAGTTAAGGGGAGAAAATACATTGGTTTTGATGGACCATAATTTGTTGTTGGGATCTTCCAAGTCCCATTTGAGTTGGAAGAGAGAGCTGTGTAGGTGTTTTATGAAGATGTTAAAATCAGAGTAGTGATTCTCTCCCATGTTCATACTGCCCCTTTCTATGGCAAGTTTAGCAAGATAATCTGCTCTGTCGTTATGAGGGTTGCCTATGTGACTGGGCAACAAAAGCAAGGATATGGTACGTTTTTTTCAAGGTGGCCGTGTACATCAGATCCAGAATTTGCCTGATATAGTTGAAATTGAGATTTCTAGAATTGATGGCTTTGAAAGCGCTTAGGGAATCAGAAATTATGAGAGTTGGTTGTTGGATGTTTGCTTGGAGGGAGTATCTGATAGCCTCCTTTATTGCCAACAATTCTGCGGAGAAAATAGAGTAGAGTTAGGTAATTTAAACATTTGGACAATATTATCAAAAAAGAAGGCAGCCCCAACTCCCTTTTCCGTCTTTGAACCATCTGTGAAGAAAAGTAAATGATTGGGATAGATACTGGATAGTCTGTCAAGAAAGAGCTTGTTAAAGAATATGTTTGAATGTTCTGATTTTTTATAGGAGTGCAAAGTTAGGTCAATGTTGGAGAGAGGGGAGAGCCAGGGAGGAAAGGTGGTTTGGAGGGGGTAGTTGTAATGAGGGGGGGGGATATTGTGCTGGATGAGTAATTTGTTGATTCTGTGGGAAATAAAATCAGTGGGGAATGTAATGTTTGGTCTGGACATTGACCAGGTTGAGTGAGGATCTGGTATGAGGTCGATGTAGGGAAGTTGAGTAAAATTTTAACAGTGAGAGTTGGCGAGATAGTTGGAGTGACTGAGTGGATGCGATGCACTGTAAGCTAGTGATTGGGGTGGTTCGGAATGCGCCTGTGGCCAGTCGTATAGTTTCAAGAGGTTTCTTGACATGAGGGCTTGCGGAGTCATAGATGAAGTTGCCGTAGTTGATTCTGGAAAGGATAAGAGACTTGTATAGATGAGAGAGAGAGCTTTTTTGGCCTGTATCCGTGATGTTGGCGGTGTGGCAATGGTAACGTATTTATTTCCATCATATCGATTTACACATATTTTTAGATTCTGTTAAGGTAGTTCACTCGTAAATCCACTTTTCTTAAGAATTTGATGAAATTGAAATATGATGTTAAACTAAATGTTTTTTGACCGATTGTGAAGCGAGATATTCATAAGTAAAGTGCACATAATTAACATGCCCTGAAGGCCAATGAAGTATAAAAAAGGCATAGTTTCGTGTATATCTTAAGAACTCTTCTTACAAAACTAATATTTAATGAAAAAAACATTAGAAAAATTTTGAAATAAAAATATATTCTTTTATCGATTTGTTAAAAAGATATAAATATTTAAAGTTTATATTTGTTTAAAAGAATAACCGAGTAGTGAGGGACAAATATCACAATTTGACAACGCTGTATGTCGTCATATTTTAGGTGCCAATATTCAAACAACATTTAAGGTGGTTAACTTTTAAACAGAAATTCATTTATAGGTTAAATAATTTATTGACCCACATGAACACAATATATTTATTAGCTTTATCTATAATCATCAAATACAAATATTAAATTCATTCAATAAGTAGTATTTAAAAGATTTATATTTAACAAAAATATGTTTGTAGCTTCAATATTTGTCAATATTTTAAGTTAATATTATGTTTATTAATCAACACTGTTATATATCAATTGATAATAATATTATATATTAAAAAAAGGTTTTATAAATCTTCTCCGTAAAACTAAATCAATAATTAATGATAGTATTACAAACTATTTGTAAAGTAACTAATTATTTTATTTTATACCTGGGTAAAATTTTCGACTAGATAATAATTCCACTATTACTGTAGAACCATAAGAACTTTTCAGATCTTCCAAAATTATACGAGGCTGGTTTGAAAAGTCCGTGCAAAGTCCGAGAGATGGCACCACCGGCGCGTATCGAGGTCATGTTTAGTTAGTAGCATCTCTTGAATGAACGCACACCAAGTTTCAGCCATATTGGTCTATTTCTGTGTGTTTGGCATTCGTGTGAATCAAGGAAGTCGAGTGATTTTCAAGAAACGGACGAAAAAGCATTTCGTGGTGGTGATTAAACATTACTTTTTATGAAAGGCAAAACGCCTCAGGAGACTAAAGAGAAGCTTGATAAACATTATGGTGACTCTGCACCTTCGATTAGAACAGTTTATAAGTGGTTTCAAAATTTTCGGACTGGCCATATGGGCACAAGTGACGCTGAACGTTCTGGACGGCCTGTGGAGGTTACGACTCCAGAAATCATTGATCAAATCCATGATATGGTGATGGATGACAGAAGAGTTAAGGTGCGTGAGATTGCTAGTGCTGTGGGCATCTCGACTGAACGAGTACATAATATTTTGCATAAACATTTGGACATGAGAAAGCTATCCGCAAGATGGGTGCCGCGATTGCTCACGCTTGACCAAAAACGGAATCGTGTGAAGTGTTGCAAGGATGGTTTGCAGCTGTTCCAGAAGAATCCGGAGGACTTTAAGCGTCGTTTCGTCACTGTGGATGAAACATGGATACATTACTATACTTCTGAGACCAAACAACAATGTAAACAATGGGTTACCAAGGGGGAATCTGCACCAAAAAAGGCGAAGACCGTTCCTTCGGCCGGAAAGGTTATGGCGACTGTCTTTTGGGATTCGCAAGGGATAATCCTCATCGACTATCTGGAAAAGGGTAAAACTATTACAGGTGAATATTATTCATCGTTATTGGACCGTTTGAGAACCGAGCTGCAAAAAAACGCCCGCGATTGGCCCACAAGAAAGTCCTTTTCCATCACGACAACGCACCAGCACACACCTCAGCAGTTGTGGTCGCAAAATTAATGGAAATAGGATTCCAACTCGTTTCACATCCCCCCTATTCTCCAGACTTGGCTCCCTCGGACTACTATTTGTTCCCCAATTTGAAGAAATGGCTGGCGGGACAAAGATTTTATTCAAACGAGGAGGTGATTGCAGACTCTAATGGATATTTTGCAGACTTGGACAAATCCTATTATTCGGAAGGGATCAACAAACTAGACCATCGTTGGAAGAAGTGTATAAGCCTAAAAGGAGACTATGTCGAAAAATAAAAAAGGTTTACCCCAAACACATAAGTAGTTTTTATTTTTGCACGGACTTTTCAAACCAGCCTCGTACATTGTGATGCAATTCTTTTAATCATAAAATTTGAAATAATACTTTTTAAAGGCATTAGAGATGGCAATGTGTAGTGGTCGACGGATCGTTGAGTTAGATGAGTTAGGAAAAAATTTAAAGTGTTGTCTGTGTAAAAAAGTCCTTTCATTAGAAAAGATAACTCATGAGAAACGTTTAGGTCGTAATTACGAATTACGTATCGTATAAAGAGCGCGTCATGAAAAAAACTAATATTATTTTAGATCTTATGAATAAAAGATTAAATTGCATCTTTTGTAGGATCTAATGATAAATTGGGGTTCTACTGGAATAGTGCAATTATTATCTAGTCGAAAAGACAATGGGAAACCACGTGTAACCAAAGTACGCGAGTATTAAATAAACTAATTAATTACTTTACAAATAGCTTATAATACTTTATTTATTTATCATTAATATCATTAATTATTTATTTAGTTTTACTGAGAAAATTTATAAAACCGTTTTTTTTAAACATATTTAATATTGTTATTAAATGATATGTAACAATGTTGATAAATAAAAACATAATGTTAATTTAAAATATTATCGAAAAATTATTGAACCTACAAACATATTTTTGTTTGAATATAAATCTTTTAAATACTAAAGAAAAAATAATAAATATCAAGATACAAATTCATATTTTTAATTAATTCATTTAATATTTTTATTTGATGAATATAAGATAAAACTGATAAATATACTGTGTTTATTCAATAAATTATTTAACCTACAAATGAATTTCTGCTTAAAAGTTAACCATTTTAAATGCTGTTTGAATGTTGGCGCGTAAAGTATGACGATATACAGCGTTGTCAAATTGTGGTATCTGTCCCTCACTACGTGGTTATTCTTTTAAAAATTTATCAACTTTAAATATTTATATTTTTTTAACATATCGATAAAAAAAAATTATTTTTATTTCAAAATATTTCTAATTTTTTTTTTACTAAATATCAGTTTTTATTCGTAAGACTCGTTCTTAAAATATACACGAAACTATGTCTTTTTTAATACTTCATTAGCATATTGCATGTTAATTATGTGCATTTCAATTATGAATACCTCGCTTCACAATCGGTAAATTTTTTTTTTAATTAAATGAAAAACATTTAGATTAACATCATATTTCAATTTCATCAAATGTTTAAGAAAAGTGGATTTACGATTGAACTACCTTAAGGGGTTAGTTTGGGAGTTGAAATCGGAAGTGAAAAATTACCAGGTCATCGAATAGAGTGTCAAATGAAAACCTGTAAAAAAACACAAGTTCAAAAAATATATATGATGTCATACTTGCGCATACTTTTCTTTGTATTATTTTTTTAAAAATTTCGAAAAATTGCTGCCCCCTTATCTCAAAAAATTTAGAAAAAATTCTAGAATATTTTCCACATGGTGTGGATTGAACGAAAATTATCTGGTATCTAAAGAAAAAAACAAAAATATCAAGGTCATCAGTTTTCAGTAAAGTCTGGAGAAAAAACTTTGTTGAAAACTCATTTGAGGTATATTTTGTGAAGTCAGTGATCATTTTATTTCAAGGCAATCAACGTACGGAACACTAATAAAATATCTTGAAGGATTCAACATTATTAGTGATCACCAATATAACTTTCGTAAAAATAGATCAACAGGAGATCTTCTGACTTATGTAACACATGTTTGGAACAACGCAATTGAACACTTTGGAGAATCTCGAGCGGTTGCTCTTGACATATCCAAGGCATTTGACCGTGTTTGGCACGATGGGCTGTTGGCTAAGCTACGTTCTTATGGTATGTCTGAAAAGTTCTGTTTGTGGCTCTCATGTTTCCTCAGAGAGCGTTCTTTACGAGTGGCAGTTGACGGATTTCTTTCTAACACCTTCACTATCAACGCCGGTGTGCCCCAAGGTTCAATACTGTCTCCTACTCTCTTCCTCATTTATATTAACGATCTGCTGGAAAGGACCGAGTATCCAATCTACAGCTTTGCAGATGACAGTACACTTATCTCTTCATTCACTTTGAACGCTCGGACATCGACTACTCAGACGAATATCCGCAGACAGCAGGAAGTCATTCAACTTAACAAAGACCTGGAAGAAATTCTATCTTGGGGTGACAGTAACCAAGCGGAATTTAACGCTACAAAAACCCAGGCGGCAGTTTTTTCTAAAAAAAGTTAACGTTGCAGAACCCGACATAGTTATGTCGGGGCACTCCATCCCTCTAACATCGTCACTCAATCTGTTAGGCGTTAATTTGGGAGCAAATATGTCCTGGCATGAACATGTTGCAGGCATAGCAAGGAGAGCTTCTCAAAAGTTGGGAATATTGTTTCGAACCAGAAAGCTTTACACACCACAACAACTGTTAATTCTTTACAAAGCTCAAATTCGACCAACTATGGAATACTGCTCCCATGTTTGGAGCTCCGCTCCCAAACATACACTGCATTTGTTGGATTCTACCCAGAGAAGAGCTATTCGTCTGATTGGACACCCGGAACTGACCGACGGCCTTGATTCGCTGGAGCATCGAAGAACGGTTGGCGACTTGAGCCTATTCTACAAGTACTTTCATGGAAAGTGTTCGAGAGATGTGGCCCGTTTAATTCCTCCCAGAGCGGTGCATATTAGAAGTACACGTCGCGCTAATGCTTCACATCCGTATGAGGTTCAGCTTGTTACTCCTCGTACAACGCTTTTCAAGCAGTCTTTTATATGGAGAACATCATACCTTTGGAATGGTTTACCCAGGACTGTGTTTCCCATCGAGTACAATCTACAGCGATTCAAGAACAACGTGAATCGCTTTCTCCGCACACGTGTCGCTCCTGTAGCGCTTTAGGGACTTCCCTGTAGCACGTGTGCTAGACCCATAAAAAAAAAAAAATTGCGTAAGTCCGACTTGCACTTGGTCAGCTATTTTTTATTTGGCTTGGGCGATTCTACCATTTAGCCAGTCGCTATTTGGAATATTTTTTACTAAATCTTCAGTGTATCAAAAACTATTCACAGAGATTGAGCTGTTGCAACTTATTACAAAATGATAAAAAATTACCGGTCAAGTACAAGTTGAAATTGCGCAATTAGTGTTCCGTACGTTGATTGCTTTTAAAATAAAAACTTTGTTACGGAGGTATAAAATAATCAGCGACTTCACAAAACACACCCCAAATGAGTTTTTTCAACAAAGTTTGTTTCCAATCTTTACGGAAAAACTGATGACTTTGAAATTTTTGTTTTTTTTTATATACCAGATAAATTATTAAAGGTAATGAATGCACTCGTGATAATTTTCGTTCAATCTACACCCCGTGGAGAATATTCTAGAGTTTTTTCAAAATTTTTTGATATGTACTTTTCGAGATAAGGCAGGTGGACAGCGATTTTTTATAAATAATACAAAGAAAAGTGCGCGCAAGTATTACATTATATATATATATATATATATATATATATATATATATATATATATATATATATATATATATATATATTTTACTCATGTTTTCACAAGCTTTCATTTGACATCACACTCGATGACCTAGTAAAAAAAAATTTTTTTTCAGTTCCGATTTCACCCCCCAAAACTAACCCCTTAAGTCAACTTTCAAAACTACACGGCTCTGATGAGGTCATCAATTCCTATATTATTATCAAATTTCAACTTTCTATGACGAATAGTTTCGGAGAAAATCGGGTGTGAGAGACAGACAGACGGGCAGATACCGAAGTCATCTTATAAGTGTTCTGTACGGAACACTAATCCGTAGGGAAAACTAAAAACAGCCTTCCCTAACAGGAATATAGATACTCTTCTCGCTCAGGGCATATGTAACATTGTCTATATTTTCAATTAAACTCGTTGTTTTCTTTTAGGGTATAAGCCTGCATTTTCTATTTCTTACAACAATAAAATTCATTAAAAAAATATATAATCAAACCATGCGGCACAAATTCCTACAACTACCCAGTGACTCAATTGCTTAATTATACATTATGCCCGACCGTGTGTGGGTAATTCTATTATTCTTTCATTCCTAAATTAAACAATTTAAAACTAAGACAATGAACACTGAAAAGGCATTGTCCTCACACATCTGAGGCGTATTTATTTTACGCTTTGCTTGCCATTTAGAATTAGCAGAACCGCTTTAAAATTGAGTTCACGTTTATTTTTCTAATTATTTTGCAAGAATTAGTCTTGGTACGACACGCTCGTGAAGCTTCGCGCAACTAATGCGCGCGTATTCTATGGAGACTTCCGCGATTTCTATTTGTCTTTGGAATGTCTCTCAAGAAATTTTCAAACAGTGTCGAAGAACATACTGAAAGATATATATGAGTGGCTGGAGCAATCCTAGCGAGACACTGTTTTTGGTTTATCTGAAATAAAACTATTTGTTTCCCACGTTAAAAATATCTGTTGATAAATTATTTAGGACAAAATTAATTTTTATTTTTGCAATAGCAATAACATTATTTCTGAATTACCTGAATCTATAATAAGGTAAAGTCCGTTTGTTTGGAGTTGGTAGCACACAACAGGTTATAAACGTTAAAATGTCATAAACCATAAGCGTCCGAAATTTCTCTACCAATTATTTGCATTTTCAGTTTTAATCACCTTTATTTTGATCTTAAGTGTTCCGCAGGAAACAATAAAAATGGAAATTATAAATAATCCTTCATAACCTGAATTTTCGTTGGGTAAAACACAATAGAAAATCTGTTCTTATCGATAAAACAGAAATAATTTGATGGAGAAGAGAATATCTACGAAAAATCAGAAAATTTCGAGCCGAAGAAAGAAATATTTTTTATTTAGATGAGACTTGGGTTAATGAGGGACACAAAGTGAAAAAATTCAGGATGGACTCAGGCATTTGGTGGTGATTCATGTTTCGTCCACTGCTACGAATCGACGCCGAAAAATTCTTTGAATTACACCGAAACAGTGGCAAACAGCATCCTGAATCACCGATACGTTGCTATTTTTTACCAATCGTTAGAGTGCGCGGCACCCATAGGGCACATAGATTTTTCATGCAAAATATGACTCACACGTTCTGTTGACTTGTTCACGATGTCAGCTATATCTCTCTCACTTTCACTTTACAGCATTTAGAACAATATTTTTGGTGTATCATCGGTGTTTGTATAAGCGCATTTAAGTTCACTAAATCATTAACATATAGTTGCTTTCGACAGAGCAGATATGTCGTAACACTTCTCAAGCCATTCTTATGTTCTCGCTGTAGTTTTTCCCATCAAAAAGCAATGCTTAATCAACACACGATAGTCTTTTTGTTCCATTGTTTTGCAAAAATCAAAAGTAGCGTTACTCAAACAGCTGTAACTCGCAAACCAATAAACAATATGTCATGAAAAATTTTACGCGAATCTCCTGAAAGTTGACACTAACTAAAAATAATATAGGTTTTTGTTTGTACTGCCATTTCTCGGGAAGTCTCAAGACTTGTCACCCCATGTAGTAATTGACAAAGTGCAAATTTCAACTGAGGTAAAACGATTTTAATTGTACAAGGACCTAGAAATATATTTTAAATAATAATGTAGATATTATGAAATATTTTAACAGGTCTCTTAAAACATAAGAAAGGTGCAAGATATTACGATATTATGTTAAAAACTTACAAGCCGAAACAACGCTTTCCAGTTCTTAGATATGTAGTTTATTCAAATGCAATTTCACTTCCATTAATTTCTATTTTGCGAATTTAAGTGGTGGATTAAAGCTGATTAATAGACGGCATCACTTTTTTAACAAATCAAAGTGCATATTGAAGTCTTAAGAGGGTCAATCCCTGTTTAAGTACGCTTCACGCCAAAAAATCAAATAAAATAACCAAAAGTTCAACGATCTATGATGCGCGACTTATGAAATGTTTCAGTCATATTGTATTTAAAATTTCATTCTAACCAAGTTTCTAAACTACCTACTAAATGTCTTTGTTTATAAAAAGATTAGTGCTCTTAAAAGTATGCAGGTTCTATTCAATAGATGGCATCACGCGAAAACGGGCACAGTTGGGGAGAAGTTGAAGAATCAAAGTATGTTTGAATAGAAATTAAATGATTTTATTTGAAATACACCATATGTTCCGTAGATTTAAAAAACTTATAAAACTGTGTAGGTATCGGTTTTCCACTATATTTAATTAAACTTGGTTCAGTAACGTTAGAAATATCGAGGATATAACATACAGTGCAGAAAGGAACACGAAACGGATTCCATTTGGTCGTAAAAAATTGCTGATGCAACTCTTATTACAAATACATATACACTGAAATTGCCAGGGGTGTAGTATTGGATTACTGAAGTGTTAGTACTTTTTTATGTTTTATATTTATATATATATATATATATATATTATATATATATATATATATATATATATATATATATATATATATATATATATATATATATATATATCACCTGCTGGTATGTTTCGTTATAAATGTCGATATTCTTAATTTATTCATTTCCTTGGGCAGACATCATAAAATGTAATGCTGGGTCGGGATTACGTCTGCTCTCCTCTAATGAAACAGAATTAAATTTAGCCAAGGGGTGCTCGGTCGTCGTGAAGGATGAATGGCTTCATTCTTATCTATATGAGGAAGTACGCGACTGGCTCAAACTATAAAGATTACGCGAACAAATGGCTCGTTGCAAAAAACATTTTTATTTATGTTGTTGCCAAGCCGGCCGTGACCTACGAAGTCCTTTTTTAACTGTTCCAAAAGATCTAAAGTTTACCGGCCTGTCTAATTAGTGAGTACTGTATAATTGAGGCGTCCGTTACTTTGCGACAGTACATTTTAAATTTCTAAATGAAATGAAATGAATTATTCTGTTATTTGTCACTTATTGCGTATTTATTTGCTACTGCAGTTTCGTAGGGTTTTCTACATTATCAAGCGTAGTAGTACAAACTAAGGCGGTTTATTTACGATTTATAATAAATTTCCCGATACAATTTAGAATTACCCATCATTAAATTTCGGTGAACTTAAATTAAAATTATTTTGGATGTATTTACAGGCCTTGAAAGAAGTTTTCTTCCAAATTTTAAGAAATATTTCTCAATATATTCTCAAAACTTTTTATAAAATTCATTTTTCAAAAAATATATCTAAAAAAACTTCTGAAATATGCCAAACAGGGTGCAATTTTGAACATTTGTTTGATTATTTAAAAGGGTTGTATCCTTATTTTTATTGTAGCTTCTAAAATATTTAATTTTATCCTTTTTGTGCTTTATGTAATATTTGTAGATTATTTATGTCTGGAAAAACATGATTTGTTTGGTGGAAGTGGTTAGCAAAGTTGGCGTTTTCCTTGTTTAATCTAAAAGATGTTTGGTGTTCTTTAAATCTAGTATCGAAATTTGTCTATGTTTGGTCTATATAACAGCTATTATATGACAGTTTATAAATTCCAGAGTCCTTGTATTTATGAATTTTAGAAAGCCTACTACTCGCAGCAGAATCAATGATTCACAGAGCATTCTCCATCACTTTAAATAAACAAGGAATTAGATATAATCATAAATATTGCCCACAACAACGGATTTCAGGAAAAAACCATAGTTACCTAATTAAAAATAAACAAAAACAACTAAATTTAAGACATATTTATCAACACGTTAAAAATGATAAAAAAACTTTTTCCTCATTGACATATTTCGGAGTAATTTCTAATGAAATTGCATATATATATATATATATATATATATATATATATATATATATATATATATATATATATATATATATATATTCACTCCTGGGAAAGAGTTCGTGTGCTGTGGTGCAACATCCTCATTGACATATTTCGGACTAATTTCTAATGAAATTGCATATAATATATATATTATATATATATATATATATATATATATATATATATATATATATTATATTATATATTATATATATAGTCACTCTTGGGAAATGGTTCGTGTGCTGTGGTGCAACATCATTTGAAAACAGGTCATAATTTTGACTATAAAAACGTTAAAATCTTAGCTCATGACAACAACTATAAAGGGAGACTTTTTAAGGAAATCTACCATATCAACAGGGACTCAAAGTCAATTAACTATAAATCAGACACTAATTAACTTAGTATTATTTATAGCAACATTATCAATAGGTATTTATCATTTACAATTGCAGCATTAATAACAATTAAAGATTTGCCACCTCTTAATATAAAGTAAATTAAAGACGTTTTTCTGTTGCTGTATTTCCGTTCGCTTGGAATTCACGGCAGTGCATATGTACCGAGGCTGTTTACTCTCAGTTTGTTGTAGTAAATCGAGACGTTGAGTGTTGGTTTCGAGGACAAACTCGCATTTTCGTACGTGTTTTAATTGATTGTTCGTTTGTTTCATAATTGTTTGTTTTATATTTCAATATTTTAATACCTTGACGAAAAAGAATAGTGTTTTAATATAGGTGTATTAATTTTGTAGTTACTCCTGAAGAAGTTATCAAACGATAACGAAATATTGAGTTTTAAACAGAGTTTTATTTACAGTCCAGACCGATTCCCGATAATCATACATATATCTGATTGACGCACGGTCGATAACTTATTACCAAAATCTTATATATATATATATATATATATATATATATATATATATATATATATATATATATATATATATATATGTGTGTGTGTGTGTGTGTGTACTCGCAAAAGACAACATAAATATTGCTTTTAAATTATTCCAAAAACTCTCTTTTTCAAGGTAAAAGACAAAACTCATAAATACAAAGACTCTGGAGTTTATAAACTGTCATGTAATGAAGTAATAGCAATTAATAGGACAAACAGGGAGAAATTTCGATACCAGATTTAAAGAACACCAAACATCTTTTAGAATAAACAAAGAAAATTCCAACTTTGCTAACCACTTCCATCAAACAATTCATATTTTTCCAGATATAAATAATCTACAAATATTACATAAAGCACAAAAAGGAAGAAAATTAAATATTTTTTAGAAGCTACAATAGAAATAAGGATACAAACCCTCTTAAATAATCAAACAAATTCCACATGGCGTATTTTAGAAGTTTTTTAGAAATATTTTCGAAGAAGGAATTTTATAAAAAGTTTTTAAGAATATATTGAAAAATTTTTCTTGAAATTTGAAAGAAAACTTCTTCCAAGACCTGTAAATACATCCATAATCATTAAAAAACAATAAAAAACTTTTTTACTGTTAACAAAAATACCTGATTTGCAAACAATAATGTAATTTAATCCTTTGTAATAAAATAATTTTCATTTAAGTTCACCAAAATTTAATCAGGGGTAATTCCAAATTGTACCTGGAAATTTATTATAAATTATAAATAAACCACCTTAGTTTGTAGTATTAAGCTTGACAATGTAGAAAACCTACGAAGCTGCAGTAGCAGATAAATAGAAAAGAAGTGACAAATAACAAAATAATTCGTTTCATTTCATTTATAAATTTAGTGAGATTTGGATTCGACGCAATATCCGGTTGACAATAATTAACAATTTTAAAAAAGTAGAAAATAAGATGAGGTGATCGAAAACGATGGTACTGTATTTGTACATTTCACAAGCCTGTATAAATTTAAAATAAGAAAATAAGGAACAACATTCTTTTAATCGACTAACTAAAACAATACAGCATTATGCCCTGCCGGATCTTCAGAACTATTGCTATAATTACTTCGCTAACGATCTCTAGCGGACGTCCTCAACTCTATGAACTTCCCCATACTTCAAACAAAAGTCGAAGACTCCATTAAGTGTAGTTTAGTTTTAATTACCTGTCTAGTTTGTTTAACACGGATACGTTGGTGCGGGTATGCTAGAGTTTCTACAGATAGGTAGGTGATAAAAATATAGTCGGATTTCTAAGCAGACAATTGTGTTCATATAATATCGGTGTATTATTTCCAGTGATAAGATTTTGTCACAGAAAATATAGCTGTGGCTACAGAAAGAAAAACAGCTGGAATAAAAGGTCGGCGCGAAACAAAGCCGCTTCCTCACAAACAGAAGTAGTAGGGAAAACCTGTACTGTATCATCTAAAAAAACTAGATGAGATACATTTTAACTACCCGGTGGTAGCCAGCCGGCTTCGTCTTATGGTGACGTTTTGTTCCACGTGATTGTCTCTCTATAGCGACAGCTATATTTTCTGTACTTTTGTCGCATAAACAAAAATATCTATTTTTTATATTACGAAAACGTTATTATTCTTGATAAAAAGTTCTGTTTGTCTGGAAAATAAGATTGATATAGTTGAAAGTAAAGGGAAATAAATAAGCATCGATTGTGTAACTTTTTAGGACAAGGTCTTAAAGAAAACTATTATTAATAGATCTCTTTTTCTTGTAATTCCAAATGGAAAAAATAATGGCCAAGATACTTACTTATCTATATTATTATTGTTATTTTTCTGCCTTGGTTATGTTGATCTTACCAGGTGCCGAAAACTAATTTACGAATTTAGTTTTTGCCGTCTTATCGAGAAATACTATATCATGTTTGTCGGCTTATGTGGTGGAAAAATCAAAATTCAGCTAAATACGGTATCTGTCGTCTTACCGGCCTCGGTAATTATGCCAACCTGGGGACTGTGCTGAATTGTGACAATGGATGTACGAGACTATAGTGTGAACTGAACAAGCGGAAGACAAATACACACATAAGTGATTCTCCTTCTTGCTGCATGGCCTACTTAATGTTAAAGCCAAGCCGGTAAACTGTCTATGGCATAATAAGGTATTAATTACACCATCTTGGCAAGCAAGTAGAAATCCTTCGGTCCTGAAAACTAATTGTTAGTTTTATTACAGCTGCGAATTGATGTTTCTATAGAATACGTCATACAACTATTACTTCTATAACTGTCCTAAGGCCAAAGCGTTCTAAATCTAGAACGTTAAGGGCTATACCAGTGTGATAATTTCAAAAAATCGATTTTTTTTATATATTTTGATGCTTCTATATGTATGGAATCGGTCGAAGTACCGAAGTCGGCCTATGTTTATTTTTGAAAATACAGGTGTCGCCAGGCACAGCTACTCGGAGGGGCATAAATTCGTTTTTGGAAGTGTAACGCGAACCGGAGCAGGTATTAAAATTCCAATGCCGTGACGTCATCACGTAAGTGAAAATCAAACATTTAATACTTCAGTGAACTCAAAATAGTCGCAAAGGTAGGTACGTGGCAAGAGATCGTTATTTATGTGTTACATGTTAGTCATTCATTAAACGCGTTTTTCTCAAAACTGTATTTTTTAAATTTGCTGCTGAAACTTTATTTGTATTGACTTAAATTTTTTTGCATGTTAAGGACATGTTCTGTCGTACCATGAACCATGGATTTTTTGATTGGACCAAAAATGTCAAATTGGCATGTAAAAAACAGATACTCTTTTGGCGAAAATTTTATGCTTTTTTTTCTAAACGCCGCCATTCTTACATTTTCAATATTTTTTAAAATCCATGGTCGATGGTACGGAAAATTATATCTATTTTAATGATCACTTTGTTTGTTTTTTTTTTGTTTCCAGGCAATGTGAAGGCGCCAATCATGGCAGCAATGGAGCTACTTTTTTTTCACCTGTCCCATTACTGGGGCATAAGTCCCGTAAATTTCAATATTTTGGTTGGGAAAAATTTGTGTGTTTAATAAACTAGCCGGGCCCGCGGCTCCACTCGCGTAGACTTGATTCACTACAATCGTCACTGCTTATTCCTTATGTTACCCAACGTAATAAAATATCTCCCATTATTTCTACTTATCTCCCATTATATCTACATAATTTCCATTATCTAGGCTTATCTCTGCTCATCTCCCATTATTTCTCCTTATCTCCCATTATTTCTCTTTATCTCCCATTATCTCATCTTATCTCCCATTATCTATGCTTATCTCGACTTATCTCGCAATATTTCTCCTTATCTCTCATTATTTCTCCTTATCTTCTATTATCTCACCATAACTTCCATTATCTAGACTTATCTATGCTTATCTCCCATTATTTCTCCTTATCTCCCATTATTTATACTTATCTCCCATTATCTCCCATTATCGAGGCTTATCTCCACTTATCTCCCATTATTTCTCCTTATCTCAGATTATCTCACTTTAACTCCCATTATCTAGGCTTATATCGAATTATATAGAACATATGTATAAATTTACAAAAACACGTAAATCGGATAAGTGGTTCTCAAGTGATAAGTGCACTAACAAACAGACAGACAGACAGAGAGAGGTTGCATTTTATATACAATATATTCTTTGCAACATGATATTGTTCCATATTTAATGGTGTAGGCAGTGTATTGCAAGAGAACGCGCTAACGGTAACCTTTTTTCCGACTTGATTCGCTATTATCGTCACTGCTTATTCTTTATGTTACCTAACGCAATAAAATATAACCTATAACCTGGCCAGAGAACATATGTATGTTTTAAAAAAAAGCACGTAACGCACTAACGGACAGACAGACAGGCAGAGAGACGTTGCATTTTATATAAATTATAGATAGATAACCTGGCCAGAGAACATATGTATGTTTAAAAAAAAACACGTAAATCGGATAAGTGGTTCGCGCGTGATAAACGCACTAATGGACAGACAGACAGACAGAGAGATATTGCATTTTATATATATTATAGATGTAGATATTCTCTGCTATATAGTATTGTTCCATATTTATTGGTTTAGACCGTGTATCGCAAGGGAACGCGCTAGCGGTAAACTTTTTTCCGACTTCATTCACTATTATCGTCACTGCTCATTCCTTATGCTACCTATCGTAATAAAATATAGCCTATAACCTGGCCAGAGAACATATGTATGTTTTTAAAAAAAAAGTACGTAAATCGGATAAGTGGTTCTCCAGTGATAACCGCACTAACGGACAGACAGACAGACAGAGAGACGTTGCATTTTAAAACATTTCATGCTAAAGTTTTCTTTAAAAAAATTCTAGGAAAACATCCTTATTTTTAAGTAGTTACATTGATATAACTCCTTAATCTTGTCAGTTTGATGTTCGTTGCTACGTCATAATATTGTAGTGGGTAGGAATTCCGACACACCGTTTATTCTTTGGTTATAAAGGAACGTTGTTCGTTTGTTCAGCCGGCAAGAGCGAAGGTTTATCGTAGCAGCCGTAGCTTCGTCGGTGCGTCTATTGTAATGCCAATCATCCGCCAAGTTTGAATGCAAAACAAACATTGTTACCGGCAAGAAGGGCGGACAGGACTATAGTGTTTGCATAGATCTAAATAGGGATGTGAAGCGAGATAACTTTATATTATTTGACAAGGCGTTTTGACGGTATTACGTAACAGTTGGAGAGTACAGAAACTGAGGAGCGAAGAAGAAATAAATAAAATAAGGGGTTACATTCTATAATAAGACTGATTTTTCCGGATATGACAGCACAATAAGGCATGTTTTACACAATTTGAAAAATAACACGTAGGCTCAAAAGTTTTAGGTCTGGCACATAGATGTCCCCTTTTCAAAAAATCCAAATGATTTTTAGGAAGTACCAACCTTTAAACGATACGTGTCAAAATTTCATGTCATTTCGACGATTAGTTTACAAATTACAGTGGTTTTAGTGACACCACTTTTTGATATTTTCAAAACAATGGAAAAAATCGAATTTCGTGTGTTGATTAAACACAGTTTCTTGATGGGGAAAAATGCAGTTCAAGCAAAACAATGGCTTGGTATGTATTACTGGGACTCTGTCCCTGGAAAATCACTCATCATTTACTGGTATGCTGAATTTAAATGCGGTCGTACAGATAGAAATGATGCTGAACGCTCTGGACGCCCAAATGAGGTGGTTACACGGAAAACATCAAAAAAATTAACAAAATTGTTTTGGATGACCGTAAAGTGAAATTGCATGACATAGCTGACACCGTAAAAACATTAAAATAACATGGCATGAGAAAGCTCTGTTCGAAATGGCTACCGCGTTTGCTCACAGTGGACCAAAAACAAGTTATTGATGATTCTGAGCGCTGTTTCGATCTGTTTAAGCATTTAATCTTATCGAATCTGGCCCTTATGAAAAGGTAATAAGAAATCCATTACCGAGAATGATATCAGAGGTTAAAAATTCTTTAAAAAAATATAGGAACCTTGTCTCCGATTCGCTAAAATTTAAATTAAATGTGAGTAATCCGACCATACCAAAATTGTATTGCTTACCCAAAATTCACAAACCTGGAAAAGCAATGCGACCCATTGTTTCATCGGTCGGATCACCCACATATTTAATATCCAAATGGTTATCAAAAGAACTTGAGAAGTTACCGTTAAATACTTTCGCAGTGAAGAATTCGTTAGAATTCATTAATAAAACAAAAAATCTAGTTCTTAATGAAGGTGAAGTCTTAATTTCTTTTGATGTTAGTTCTTTGTTCCCAAGTGTGCCAATTCCACAAACTTTACAATATCTCGAAGAATTACTTAGAATGAATGACTTTGAAGACGAAATTATTCGTGAATACTTAACATTATCTAAAATTTGTATGGAACAAAATTATTTCCAATACAACAATCAATTTTATGTTCAGAAAGAAGGAACAGCTATGGGTAATTGCTTAACACCTTTCATAGCCAATTTATTCATGAGTAAGTTTAAAATCGAAGCCACTCAAGAATTCGAATATTTCCCAAGGGTATGGTATAGGTATGTGGATGATATTTTCGAGATTTTTGATACAAAAGAAAGCACTCGTGCCGCTCCTGGAGCGCTTTAGGGACTTCCCTGCAGCACGTGTGCTAAACCAATAATAAAAAAAAAAAAAAAAAAATATTGATGATTTTGTTTCTAAATTAAATAGCCGGTACAATTCCATTAAATTCACTTACGAAGTTGAGAACAAAGGACAATTGCCTTTTCTAGATATTTTAATTATTAAAAATAATAATAGATTAGAATTTGATATCTATAGGAAGGACACAGTAACAGATAGATATATTCCTAATGATTCATTTCATTGCAAACAACATAAATTAGCATCATTACATTTTTTAGTTCATCGTTTGGTCACTTTCCCTCTGAATAAAGTAAACTTTAATAAAGAAAGGAATCGTATTAGAAATATAACTAGAGTTAATGGTTATGACGATGACTTGGTAAATAAGCTAATAAATAGACATAAGTTTAGGTTTAATATTCAGAATTCCACCTTTTTTACCACGCGAAGAAAATAACACCAAGTATGCCTCCATACCATATAATCCGAAATATAGCAAGGGACTCAATAAGGTATTTAATAAGGTAGGCCTCACCTTAGTCTATAAGTCATCAGACAATCTGAGGAATATCTTAGGAAATCC
>CM032447.1:251345880-251422868 GCA_019049505.1 Pachyrhynchus sulphureomaculatus
AATAAGAAATTTTATGTAAAAGTAAAATACAGTGTGGCTCAAAAAAGTTATATTGTTTTAAATGTGTGCAAAGTAACGCAGGTGGCGCCCTCTAAATTTTACAATGAAAATGAATGCAGATTACAATTTTTCACCCCAAAAAACCCGCTTTAGCTGAAAATTGTGACAATACATCAATTATTAAAAAAATTATTTACGAAAAACTAAAACCAAATTGAACTTTCGACACTCTGTATCTCCGAAATCATCCATTTTTGGACTGAGGCAAGTTGAGTTAGATCGTCATATTTTGACCTCAGGAATTTGTGGTAGCATTTTTTCCGCACCTTTTAGAGACACCCTGTATATTCGTATTAATTTAAAAAATGCACACATTATATGTACCTGTCAAGAAAGTCATCGACATAAATGGCATTATTTATTGACTTACTACTTGTTTTATTCATCATATCAGTCATTCGTCTATTTTATTTTTCAGGCATAAAAAGTAATAAATATATAACGTAGGAAAAGTAAAAACTAAATTTAATTCTACCTTTAGTCAAATGTATAATGTGTTTTCTACCGTGTACGGTGACTTTAATAGAAATAAAAAACTTAAAATCTTAACCGATAGTTTTCGTGTTAGTAAATCAATGGGGATTAAACCCAAATTATAATTACACATACGTAGGTAGTTACGGTACACGACATTTAAATGCAACAACAATTATTAGTGGTGATTAGAGCGCGTATCTCAGAAACTGACGGATCGAAAATTTTTTTTTATTATTATTTAAATATTAGTTTGTGTATTTTGGAAAAAAAAGCACGGTGCCTCTCTAATATTCATATAAAGCACGGATTCTCCTCCAGTTTTTGAGATACCGGATCTACGTTAGTCAGTAATATACCGTAATACATATTTAAATGGAATTCCAATGAGATAAAAAGAAACGAAATTAATAAAAAAAAACTGTACAATTATTACAATAAACACTTTACACAATATTATATAAATTCAATACTTTTTTTGCTTAATATTCGTGCCATCAAATTCTACAGTTACATTTAAAATTCCTCTACGTCAATAGTAACATGGTTAAATTCATCTAAAGGGGGGTTACACCAATTTTTTTTAGTTTCGTATTTAAAAAGCACTACTTTTGAATAAACTAAAAATCTTATCCCAAGTTTCTTACAAATAATTATTATTTCCGTACAGCATTCCAACGTAAAATCAGTTTTTTTTTCAGTATTATGTACAACAGAGACATATACCTTGTTACGTAGTACAGTAAAATTGTTTTATAACTGGAATAGCCCATGTATCGAAATGAGAAAGTGCATTTAGAAATAATCGAATGATCCACCTTAAATATAGCTAAATTTCTCCCATACATCATTTAATGTCTTTCTGTTATTTCACAAATTCTTTCGGTTCCTATATATTATTCGAAAAGAGGCCCGGGATGAGATTTTTAATTTAGTTCCCTTGTTAATCCGTCCCTGGCGTGTCCGTGAATTCTCTTAATATTCCAAATAATACTTCACCACTATTTACAAAGAAAAAATATAAAATTGTACAAATTATACAGGGTCGATTTGTTTCATTTTTTACAAAGTATAGATTTCCTTAATATTTCCTTTTCTTTAAATTAATATTTACAGCGTCAAGTCTTATGTTACAATTTTTTTAAATTATCATTTTAATTCACAGTCGGAAAGAAAACTTTGTTTTCCTACTTAAAAAATTCTTTACAATCGGCGGTCACGAACAAAAAGGTGGTTATTTTTTTACAATATACCGCATAATAAAATTATATTAATAAAATTTAATGATTTACAGGGGGGTCTATTTTACAAAAAAATATATCTAAATATATAAAATTTCAGCCTTTTAGTAACAAACAGCGTGGTTTTCTGAGTTCAAGTGAAAAGGCTCCTACTATATATACATATACATGTACATATATATACATATATATATATATATATATATATATATATATATATATATATATATATATATATATATATATATTATATTTAAACTAACTTTTGATTTATTATAATTTTTTCTCTGTGAATGCTGTAAGTTTCTTGCAAAAATATAGACAAGATTTTTTTTAGTTATCTATTCATCAGTTTATGAATTTGATACCATCAAATGAAAACAGTATTTGTAATCGTGTAAATACTAAAACTTTTTTTCATATGCTGTAAGTCACAGTATCTACTGACTTTGCGTCATGACGTTTAGACTGGTATTTATATATATATATATATATATATATATATATATATATATATATATATATATATATATATATATATATATATATATATATATATATATATATATATGTAGTAGTGGTTTTTCGGATATCCCGCGTTAGCTTGAAGTCCCTTGATGGACGGTTTCGCTGACGTTTCGATGGAATCTCATCCATCTTTTTCAAAGAGTTGATCACTGGTCGGTGTCTTGATGTTGAATGTCGAGACTGGCTCCGAGTGCGCCGGTTTTATGTGCTCGGGGGTGGCTCTATTGGTCGGACGGATCTAGCCAATAGAGGCTCGGCTTTGGCTGCGCGTTGTCGGTCCTGTGGTTCTTTGTAATGTTTGTGTTGGTAAAGTAACATATGGTTGCACCATCAACACAAACATTACAAAGAACCACAGGACCGACAACGCGCAGCCAAAGCCGAGCCTCTATTGGCCAGATCCGTCCGAGCAATAGAGCCACCCCCGAGCACATAAAACCGGCGCACTCGGAGCCAGTCTCGACATTCAACACCAAAACACCGACCAGTGATCAACGCTTTAAAAAAGATGGATGAGATTCCATCGCAACGTCAGCGAAACCGTCCATTATGGGACTTCAAGCTAACACGCGATACCCGAAAAACCACTACTACATTTCACACCCGTGCGAACATTCGTCAAAACATATATATATATATATATATATATATATATATATATATATAAATATATATATATATATATATATATATATATATATATATATATATATAATCCTAAGTTTAACTGCTGGGAAACGCCCTTATAAGGAGAAGAGATGAGCAATCAAAGATCTAAAGGCTCTAGTATCTGCTTTTTATTTTTATTATCGAGCTTTCGCTGCCTAATGGTAGCTTCTTCTGGATTCTAAAAATGCAAACCAGGTACAGAAAATAAACTAAAACGTTCGTTTTTTTAAAATGTGATTAAATGAATTGTAGGACTGAATGTGAAATTACAAAAATTTAGCAGTTAGTTCATCTCTGATGAAGACAATGAAATTTGCATTTTTGTTGGCCAGGTAGTATGAATGATTACACAAAACATGATTAAAAGACACTTAGAGATTTACACAATTATTGAAAATAAAACTTTGTCAATAAACATTAGTTAAAAACACTTTTTTAAGACAGAAACACAACTGCAAGAAACCATGATGTTGAAATGGTACTCCATTTTAAAATTTTTGACGTCGAGTTTAGTAACTATTTAGTGATATTTGAGTCCGAACCGGATATTGTTGGTAGTCTATGTCGTCATCAGGTCGACAAAAAACCATAAAAAGCATTAAAGTTAGGGATGTGGTAGATTTTTTAGGTAGATGCTAATTTTAGATAAATTATTTATTATTAATGATATCTATTTTTTAGTTTTAATTTTATAAAAAAGGGGAGACGTAAATTTGATGAATGTTATTCTTCGACTAGTTATTTATTATTAATTATATTAATTCTTTAATTTTATAATCAAGAGATTCATAGGCTAATTTAAAAATTTGAAAGAGAAATAAATTAGCCTATGAATCTCTTGATTATAAAATTAAAGAATTAATATAATTAATAATAAATAACTAGTCGAAGAGTAACATTCAGCAAATTTAAGTCTCCCCTTTTTTATAAAATTAAAACTAAAAAATAGATATCATTAAATAATAAATAATTTATCTAAAATTAGCATCTACCTAAAAAATTTACCACATCCCTAATTTTAATGCTTTTTATGGTTTTTTGTCGACCTGATGACGACATAGACTACCAACAATATCCGGTTCGGACTCAAATATCACTAAATAGTTACTAAACTCTACGTCAAAAATTTTAAAATGGAGTACCATTTCAACATCATGGTTTCTTGCAGTTGTGTTTCTGTCTTAAAAAAGTGTTTTTAACTAATGTTTATTGACAAAGTTTTATTTTCAATAATTGTGTAACTCTCTAAGTGTCTTTTAATCATGTTTTGTGTAATCATTCATACTACCTGGCCAACAAAAATGCAAATTTCATTGTCTTCATCAGAGATGAACTAACTGCTAAATTTTTGTAAGTAATTTCACATTCAGTCGTACAATTCATTTAATCACATTTTTAAAAAACGAACGTTTTAGTTTATTTTCTGTACCTGGTTTGCATTTTTAGAATCCAGAAGAAGCTACCACTAGGCAGCGAAAGCTCGATAATAAAAATAAAAAGCAGATACTAGAGCCTTTAGATCTTTGATTGCTCATCTCTTCTCCTTATAAGGGCGTTTCCCAGCAGTTAAACTTAGGATTGTTTGTTGCCAGTGCCCTGTTACTGTCTTTCCTCTTCTTATATCTATATATATATATATATATATATATATATATATATATATATATATATATATATATATATATATATATATATATATATATGGTAACGTCTCAACTTAGGTTATTTAACATCAATAAACTATATTTAAAGATATTCATAGTAACAAAACAAAAACGTCATATACATCACTGGCAGTGCAAGTTCGCTATCAATTTATTAACGTCGTAAATAGATTGTTGGTAGTTATATTCTAGTCTGTAAGCAAACCCTGCGTCAAAATCACTACCAACACTCAACTAAAACGCATTTAAGGTATAAAAAGCTTCGTTTTGCTGCTGGTTCGTCGAATTCTCGAACGCCATCTCATATTTTTGAGATATCTACATGTAACGGCACCTCGTCACTTGTGACATATCATAACTTTAATGTAATTGAAACAAAAATTAGCCATGTGACTGACGCCATTTGTAATTTTAAAATTAGCTACGTCTAGTCTTCTTAAGAAAGTTAAGTCACAAAATTCTATAAATACTTTTGATGTTGTTGATTTGATTTGGAAGGCAAAGATGCATTTCCAACAGCAATTTATTAATGCAAATTCAAAACTTATAGCATAAATTGGCACATAGTTGTTTTGATTTAATCATGAACTTCGATTCCTAATACGCCCTCGTATTACAAATTTACAAACCTTTACATACAACATACTTGTCAGACGCCTTTCCCTTTAGCTCAGAAACCGTACGCCGTACATTTATTTTTTCTATAATAATTATAATAATAAAAATCTTCCTATCCGACTAAAAAACTCGCGCGCGTGAAGTATTTCTCGAAAATTAATAGAACTCTGCTATATGTTACCGACACCACGACTTCGATTCAACTTCTATTTTTTCTTAATATTTTTCAAAATTCAGATCGTGTTTTGCTTAAATATGCCATAATATTTAAAGTAGTTTAGTTTTTAGTAATATATAGTTACATTTAGTTCCTTGGTTCAAATCAAGTTAAATTAGAATTTCTCACAACGGAAAATCATCACTCCTCACTTCAAGATTAGAATGATGAATCTCTTTAAACGTTCGTCTCTGAACATTTCTAAGGATAAGAAAATTAGGCAGTGTGAAATTAGGATTACTTCCAGATGTTTTACCTACAATTGCATGGTGATTTTTTAACAAATACAGTGTTTTCAAGATCTCTGCTTTGGCGACGTCTAATACCAAGAACCGTGCTGTCTTATTTTGGCCAAAGTCGTGAGATCTTTTATTCCATATCATTAAAGGATTCCCGAAGTGCAAATGTACGTAAAAAGATTTATATTAAAATACTTTTTTCTTTAAAATTTTAACGATTTTAATAATATCGCGTATTTAAAGAAAACAGGATCTCATAAAATGTTTAAAACCAGCTAAAACTACTTGTAAATGCAACCTTACGTGCTTCAAATGGGATAAATACGCGATTAAAATTGTTAAAATGCGGGCAATGCTTAGTTTAAAATTAAAAAAAAAATTAAGCTTGTGGTGAAGTGCAGCCGGTGGTTTTTTTCAGATTTACGTTGTTATCCTCATTTTTACAATGTTCATGTTTGTTTTAATTTTTGTATAATGTTTAAGTGTGTAATTATGGAAACACCTCAATAATAACTGACCTTTTTAGGGCAGGAGGAAAAGTGAGGAAATTTTGCTAGTACAAATTATTCAAAAATTAAACTTACCAAAATCAATAACCTTGTTGTTATCGGTTAGGCTCGGTAGTAGTATTTATTACGTAGTCTAATGTCTAAAAATACTTACCAACCGATACTGTCCTCGCTTTTCCTACTAATACTCGAACTTAAATCTAAAAATCTTATCCGATCACTTCGAAGTGAAATAACACACGAAATATTTTTTAAAGAACCAATACACAGGAATCAAGCTAAGAACACGGTGCGAAAAATTTTGCCTTCATTTCTGTAGAATATTTTTTTTCGAAATAATTTTTTTTTTCAAGATGACGATCAAGAATAATATTATTTCCTGAGGTCGTTATCACAATATTTAAAAGGTACCGACACGAAAAGGGTGCATGTAAAATGTTAGAGAAAGAGACAAAGATACGCGTACAGTGTATGTTACTTATATTAGCATTTGTGTCATAAAAAGTGAATATTTAGTCATTTATATCTTAGGCTACGTATATATATGTTATATATATATATATATATATATATATATATATATATATATATATATATATATATATATATATAAATTGAATTTTATACAAGCCATCAGCAGAAATGTATTATAAATGTGAAACCAAGTCAATTAATCAATGTTTTAATGGCAAGAATTCCCGAACTGTCAGCTACGATTGTACGAAACACCTTGTGGGAACGTCTTCTATTCTTAAAAAGCAAAGAGCAGTGTCGTTTTCAACCGTAGATCGTCAAAACAAACAGGTCTTTTTCAAATGCTAAAATAAATTTCGCACTCTGTACGACAGTAATTAAAGAGGGGACACTCAAAAAATTTTGTTGAATCTTCACTGTGTAATAAGTTATTAACATTAAAAAAGTCCACTATATGTACAATTTTACCATAATAATATA
The DNA here is from genome assembly GCA_019049505.1 of Pachyrhynchus sulphureomaculatus. Taxonomy (NCBI): domain Eukaryota; kingdom Metazoa; phylum Arthropoda; class Insecta; order Coleoptera; family Curculionidae; genus Pachyrhynchus; species Pachyrhynchus sulphureomaculatus. Next base: position 251,353,054 of record CM032447.1, read on the forward strand.
ATAATTACTATGAACTCGTAGTAGTATGTATGCTCCTTTACTTTAACCATCAAACATTTAAGTTTATAGTAGTTTGTGAGATTCCGAATAACAAAAAAACCTGAACTAAACGATAACGTTCTTAAGACAGCCGTCAAAAAAATTAAATAAGCTTAAAACGTAATTATTACACCGTAGCGATGAATCCGACGCGAAAATTTTAGAAAAATTACTAAAGAATCACTAACCTCTAAACGCTAAATTATTATTATTATTATTATTTTTTGTCAGAATACCGCTACCTTAATATGGGTGCTCTGTAGAATTTTTAAAAAAATTATTATTTGCAGAAGAAGACACAAAGTTGCAAAATCAAAAGTACCTATTTTGTTTAGTCATTACAATTTTTTTTAAGTCTTTTAAGATGAACTTACTCAACGAAAAACATTGGTTTCCTAAAGTCAATTTCCGTTTATTATTTTTTTCTTTTAAAAGGTTTTATCGAAATTACATTGTTTCTATTTTTTGTTGGTTATATGACTTTTCTTATACTCAAGTTCAAAGAGCACAAACGGCAAATTAAAATACAAAGAATCCCAAGCTAGAGTACGCAAAATGATTAGTGACAAAAAGAACAACCAATGGGAAAAGACATGCTCAAGACTCAACACTTACATAGAAGGAAGAAAAAGCACAGAAAGCTGGAGACTTCTTACAAATATGAGAACAGAACGGAAAAGAGAAATCTTCTCACCAATAACAAGAAAAATGGAACCAATACTTTATAAAATATGCTAACAGAAGATAGACCAGTGTTTAAAAGTACCCAACATGGAAACCCAAATATAGTTACGAGGATCCCCATTAAGGATAACAACATCAGCGGTTAAAGAAGTATGTAAAACGCTAAAAAATGGTAGAGCCCCAGAACCAGGAAACATCCCAGGAGAGATAGTAAAATACGGAACTGAGAAGCTATTTAGCGCTTCGAGGAACTTATTCCAAAGATGCATTAACACATCAGAAGTACCCGAGGAATGGAAAATATCATACATATCAACAATTCATAAGAAAGGAGACAAAAATAATCGCGATAACTATCGGGGAATAACGGTTGCTGGATATATTAGCAGAATATACGGAAAAATACTTAAAAATAAAATAGAAACGGAATACGCGGACGTAGAAGCTGAAAAATAGGCAGGCTTAAGAGCACGAAGATCCACAATAGACCATCTGTTCTCTCTGACACAAATCCTAGAACACAAAACCGCATTTGATCAGGAAGTCCATGTCTTGTTTGTTGATTTAAAAAAGGCCTACGACAGCGTGCTAGAACTAGTAATGTAAGCACCGAAATAATTAAAGCCGTAAAATTCTTATACCAAGATGCAAGAAGTAGAGTGAAAACCAAATATGGTATAACAACAGGATTCCAGGTCACAAAGGGTCTCAAACAGGGCTGCTGTATATCCCCAACGCTATTTAAAATCTATTTGGAGAGTGTACTGAAGGACTGGAAAAGGAAATGCAGCAGTATGGGATTACCACTGGATGACGATACTACATTGTACACGGACGACCATGTAGTAGTCGCTCAGGACATCGATGATATGGAATATATGACACGAAAACTTATGAAGGAATATGAAAAATGGGGCCTAGAAGTAAATATTAAAAAGACTGAGTACATGTGCATCGGAGGACAACTGCAGGACTTGAAACTAGCCACAGGACACACTATGAAACACTGTGCCAGTTATAAGTATTTGGGAACGAGAATATCTAGGGACGGAACACTGGAAGAAGCAATATTCGAGAGGAATATCCAAGGAAGAAAAGCGATTGCAATGCTTAATAGTATACTATGGGACAAAAACATAACCACTGAAAATAAAAAGAGAATTTACAACTCAATAGTGAAAAGTATAATAACTTACAGCTCCCAGGTGTGGCCATTGAAGGAAAGAACAGAAAAAATACTAAAAGCTACAGAAATGGATTTCTGGAGACGAGCAGCCAGAAAATCCAGAAAAGACCGCGTACCAAATGACATGATAAGACGAGCTATAGAAATAAAGCACGATATAGTGGACGAAATCAGAACCCAACAGTTGGTATGTTACGGACATGTACAGAGAATGTCACAAGACCGACTACCCAAAAAGATCTTAAATTGGAACCCTCACGGAAGAAGAAAGCGAGGAAGACCACGCCAAAGCTGGAGAGCACGAATCAACAAGGAAGTATTAGAGAGAGATCTGGAGGAGGGATGGAGAAACCGGAAGGAGTGGAAATTAGGCATCGGAAGACGGAAAACGTTATAAAACCGATTGATATATATATATATATATATATATATATATATATATATATATATATATATATATATATATATATATATATATATATATGACTTTTCGAAAAGGCTTATACCTAGAATACTCATCAGGTACAAATCAATTTACGCTTGTTAACGGTTAAATATGTGAAGATAATTAAAACATTACTACTTACTAAAAAAATAGTGCCAATACGAATAAGAAATGACTATTAAACAATATTCCACACTCACTATAACGAAATAGCTAGAGTTCTCGGTTTAAAAATCGTGTTAAACTGAAATCGCTTTCCGCCTACGTAAGTACGAGTAACGTATAAATCATCTTCAAGCTAGATTAAAACCTATGTCGCGACTAATCTCAAAGAATGAAAACATTAGGATCCATCGTACAATTTCAGACGAAACGTAGGGAAGCAATTTAACTTCGACATGATTTGAATTTAAAAGACATTATTTCCTGCTATATTGCGGTAGCGCTAGTTTCAGGCTTTACCTTGTCTAACGTTTAAACAAAATTTACAAATAAAAACGATAAAGTTATAAATTTATACACCTCCGTGTCTTCCTCTCTAACTTAAAAAGAAACTACGAGAGCACCCGAAAAACTGGCTATTATGAAACTCTAAAAGCAGTCAAATAAAACTATAATGTACGTTCCTAGCTGAACCCTAAATTCAATAAAAGAAAATTAAAATTAAAATTACTCGGAACTATTAAATAAAAAGAACTAAAATAATGATCAGCGCTGAACTAAGCTGAAAATAAAAAGCCTTCAGCCACAGGACATAACACCTAACTGCTAAGTGTGTATGTGAAAATATATAAGTTACAGATATAATACAAGACAAAACAAAAATTTATATCCTACGACGGAAAAAAAATCACCACATTCTGAACTCCAGTCTCATAGTTGAATTCAGTTAAAAATCGGGTTAGAACGGATTGCATTTTTTCCGATCGCAGCTGTACACGTTAATTTCTACCTAAAAAACGCTAACCTTAAACTTAAAACTGAACCATTATATATAAAAAGTAAAATTCACTCTAGGAAATGAAAAAAGAAAATATTTGTTAACGTAATTAAACGAATTAAAAAGGAAAAAATACTGGAAATGCGCTCAAGCTCTGGGCCAGTACAGATGTCAATTAAAAAGATTTAATATAAAGTTTCTTTTCTTGAAATAAAAAGATACACTGCACTAGTCAACTACTCAACAAAATATAACTAGAAATAAACTACAACAATTGGCATTGGCGCCAGATTGGACTAATTTTTCGACTTTCACCTACGATTGCCATAAGGTGGGTTCTAGGTGAAAGATATTTCCGAGAAAAGGACAATACACGAGTATCGTCTATAATTTTTTTTACTTATTTTGTCATTGCGGTTAAAAACCTGAGATGCTGACTTCTGTATAAGTATATGTAGTTTATTTCTTTCCCCGTCAGTTCTTTTATATTTTTTTCCGTTTTAATCATCATTCTTCGTCATACATCTGCACCAGCCTAAAATATTAAAACCGCGCCCAAATTACTGAAACCCACAATACAGATTACGTTTAAACGGGGTCCACTTTCTAAAACCCCCATTTCTGACAGAAATATTTAACAGGAGTAATATTATAACTGAACCTCCTAGAATCCCCTCATCTGATGCTCCCTTAAACGATGTAGTACTTATCGTAGTTTACTTTGCTACTATTGAGGGGTTGCTTTCTCGTCCGTTCGAAGGGGCAGCATTTTTACAAGACCCCGTTTGTAGGGGGTCCTATAGGCCCTAATTCACCACCGATGGACCCTATGGATCCGGGAGCTTTCATGAAGTATTTTTCCAACTTGGCAATGATGTGTTTTCCGTAAGTGTATTTGCGTAGAGAATTAAGGTGCGGTCTGATCTTATGCATAAGCACCTTGCGTTGAGTTGGCTCGCTGACATCGATCATCTTTTGTACCACATAGTTAGCATACTGGTCTTTCATCATCACGTGGAGGGCGCTGAAAATAGAAGTAATAAAATTATATATTATTACAAGGTATGTCCGTTGCGCTACTAAAAAGGACTGGATAAGTTGATTTGTTAGCCTGCCAACAATTTGTCGAAAATTCATTAAAATTAAAAAGAAATAACTGGTCAAGTGCAAGTTGAACTTGCACAATTAGTGTTCCGTACGTTGATTGCTTTTAAAATAAAAAATTTTGTTACGGTGATATAACATGATCAGTGACTTCCCAAAAAACACACCTCAAATGAGTTTTCAACAAAGTTTGTTTCCAATCTTTACTGAAAATTGATGATCTTGATTTTTTTTTTTTTTTTTTATATACCAGATAAATTATTAAAGGTAATGCACTCGCGATAATTTTCGTTCCATCTACACCCCCTGGAGAATATTCCAGAGTTTTTTCAAAATTTTTTTGATCAGTACTTTTCGAGATAAGGTGGGGGGACAGCGATTTTTCGCGATTTTTTAAAAATAATACAAAGAAAAGTGTGCGCATGTATTATATTAATATATATTTTTTACTCGTGTTTTCACAAGCTTTCATTCGACACCACACTCGATGACCTACTAAAAAATTTTTTTTTTCACTTCCGATTTCACCCCCCAAAACTAACCCCTTAAGTCAAAATTTGACTTTCAAAACTACACGGCTTTGATGAGGCCATCAATTCCTATATTATTACCAAATTTCAACTTTCTATGACAAATAGTTTCGGAGAAAATCGGGTGTGACAGACAGACAGACAGACACCGAAGTGATCTTATAAGTGTTCCGTACGGAACACTAAAAAAGTGGGTCTGCCGGCAACTAACAGTCATTTATCCAGTACTACACACGTAGTTCAAAAATAAGTACTGAATTTAACTTTCTTACGATAAAGAATAACTTAAGGGGGTCACTACCGAGAAAAATGAAAAAAAATACGTTTTTCGTTTTTTTTTTCCATTTTTATAATCTACAATCATTTCTGCACAAAACAATCCAACCCCCACAATTATACGATGAGTATAAGTGCCTGAAATTTTTATATAAAGTAGTCAAGGTATGAGCCATCAGTCAGTATCGCCAAGATATGAGTCCCGCTCAGCCTTCGCCTAGCTTCGCACTACGCACCTTTCAATATACCACCCCATTCCACCCATTATGAAGTTATTATTATTTTCACTATTATTATTATTATCCCACTTTTTATTAACAATGCTTAGGAATAATTATATAACACTATTTACTATATACAAATAAAAAACTTTATTTTTACAAAAATATTTTGAAATACTATTTACTATATACAAATAAAAAACTTTATTTTTAGAATAATATTTTGAAAAGTAATAATAAGATTTTATTATTTTGTTATACTTTTTTTTAACTAAAATGAACCCGCTTCATATGACGGGCTTCTTTTTTTTCTAACTTCTTAAATTTTTCTTCTAAACTTTTTCTTGCTCTTGAAATTTTTTGCTTCTCGCATTTCGATGCTTGTTGTAAGTCTTTCTCGGCTTTCACTATTCTCAGTTCATCTTCCTTCATCAGCCCAGCAATTGTAAATTTTCCAGGGTCAATGAAAAGTTTTTCAACTACTCGGCAGCGGGAAATATTACCTTCATTGAAGCAGCATAGTGCATCATATGCACCTAATTCTAGTGTGCTTTTCTCTACAAAAAATATTTTTTGGGCATCTAACCCACAATGCATTATTATAGCTTTCGTTTGTGTTTTGTGTCTTACCGTGAACACATTTGTCTAACAGGGCTGGATTCGCCAGGTCCCTGAAGACAGGTTTCAAAATTTTCATTACTACTTTTGGTAGATGAAAATGTTTTGAGTGCTCATATAATTTTTTTTCTGCCTGGGCCTTGAGGAACTTACACCAGTCCAAGCTGCATAAATTGTGTGCCGGATTCTGGTCGTTTGAGCCGAGATGAAAAAATTCTGCCCATACTGCTTTTTTCATCTCAGCCAAGCTGCCAACGTTTCTTCGTATGGCTAAGCCATAAAACTTTTGAATGTCGTTTATTGCCACATCCGTGAGTCTGCCCTTTCCTCCTATCAGCTTTTCATCTTGCAGTTTTTTGGACGTGTAGGAAGTTTTTAGCTTTCTGAGTCTAGATCCCATCCTTTTTTGTACATGACCTATACATTCTAACTTCTGAACTAAGAGACTATCTCCGTAAGGGTTTTGTTCTACAACCTTCAAGAAACCCTTTGAGTCTCCATCACCTAAGTAGTGAGAATATCTCACATTGTATTTGTCCATTGACCTCAGGAAAATTTGCTCTGCACCAGCTGCTTCCATAGCCCCACTGGTACCACTATGATTGGCTATGCAATTTTCATTATGTATATTCTGAAATTTTAGTGGACAACGACAGTGTTTGGAGAGTACCACAATATCCACTATTTTGCCTGAGTCAGTACTCGCAGCAGAGACCACGCCATTCAAAGAAGCAATAGTAACAGAAAACAGGAAAAAAATTTGTAACTATGTAAACAAAAACAATCTCTCACGTAAAATATAACCAAACAAAACAAAACTAAAAAAAAAAAATTTGGAAAAAAAACATATTTTGTTGTAAACAATCAGTGTTGCCAAACTTGTTTTTGCAAAAAAAAAAAGAAGACAAACACTCTAGAAATAAATTTAAAAAAGTTGATTATAACAAAAAAAGCAGTCAAAACTACAACTATTTAGTTTTTCGACTCTCCTGAAAAATTGACTTTTTTGTACATTTGCCCCATTATCTTCAAAACTATAAAAGTTATTGAGCTATTTTTTTTTTTTAAATATCCATGGCAATACTGTCTACAGTTCGGACTAAGGAAATGTCAAACGAAACAGCTGGTAATTTACCGCGTCAATTCAAACATACAAATAAAATTCATGAACTTTCAAAATTTCTAGAAAATGTAATTTAAATTATTTCTTTAAACCCTTAGTCCCATTAAATTATATAATAATAAATAATAAGTGTGCAAAGTTTCGTTGAAATAGGATGAAAGGTTGCTGAGAAAATGGGTTTTACTTTTCAATGTAAATTGACCTCGGTAGTGACCCCCTTAATCCAAACTACTTCTGTTAAAATTAAAAATACAGAAAAATTCACATAATATTCAGATTCCTCGGCCCTGAAAAGACCATATAACATGACGTATACGAAATTACGTCTCTAACGTCCGCCCCTACCTCAGTAGTCCCTTACACATTTAATCATAAATAAGTGAAAATAATAAAGAGATAATACAACTTTCAGATTTCTAGAACCTTGAAACACCAACATATATATAGTATCGTATAACAAGATATATACGAAGCAGCCTCTCCAACTCCCTTTTCCAATGCGTTCCACTCATTATGCTTATGAAAAAATGAAAATATCAAAAATATAACACAATTTTGAGATTCTTTCACCCCAAGAACCATGAAGAGGACGTCTATTACTATGTATTAATACGAAACAACCCGTTAAACACCCCTCTCCCACATCCTTATATCATGTGACTATATTTATACCTAAAAATTTGTTCGTCTTTCACCCAAAAACAAAGAAAAACTACCATAAGAATATATCTGAACTAACCTGAACTTTTTTAAAACTAAAGCGTAGCAAAATTGTTAAATTTAAAATTTAGCTCCTTTTCCTGTTGAAAAAAAAGGGCGAGTTAAAAAAATACTTCAATTTTAGAGAAAAATTCAAATCTTACTTGTCGTTAAATCCACACACTTCCTCAATTAGCAGAGCTCTTTCGGCTCTCGTCGCATGTGTCACACACTTCTCGACGACGTTGCTGGCAAACTTATGTTGACTCAAAACTAAAACTTTGCCTCTGACGCTGTTAATTAGTTGCGATTTGTCTTCTGGCTTTCCATGTTCTAAAATACACAAAATAAATATAGAATAATAACTAGTTATCAAATAATAATACTTTATATTTAACAAAAAATATCGGTTTGTAGGTAGACACTAAAAAGAGGAGACGAAGTAAGTCATTCATAAAATCGTTTACCGCCAAATCAATGATCCATTAGAAACGTCGATGAACGCGTTAAGGACAAGTAGAAAACGCTGGACAAAATTCCAACCTCGGCTTACGGGAAAAATTAACTCGTATCGGCATCCGTGCAACGCCGCTAAAATTCTGAATGATCACACGTGGTTTGCTAGTTAAACCAGCTGCGAATACATACCGGTATGATCACTTATATTTAGCAGCAGGTGATATGTGCTTATAATTTATTAAAATACAAATTTAAAATTATTCCCCCCCCTGTTATAAATATAATTGGATTTTTTTTCTTCTCTATTATCTATAATTATGCACGATAATTTTACCGTATTGGATTAAAGTTTTAATATTGTGAGAGCCGGTGAACCATTGAGTATATTAAATTTAAGAAGTCTTATAACTAGAGACCGCATTATATGCATTTGCATATTTTCATATGCATTTGCATATTTAGACCATTCTTACCGATTATTGCATATTTTACCCAAAATCTAGTAATGATGCATATTTTCCCTATATTTACAATATTTCTCGGTATTACTAGGCAATTGAATTGCTCAGGGTATTGTTAATGTGGCCGTCTGGAACCAATCTTATCGCCGGGACATTACTTGCAATAGTCTAAACATTATAGTGCCAAGGGAATACCCAAAATTACGACGGTATTTTATTCCTTTGATTCTTGGTCGGGATATTAAGTGATAAGTAGTTAGTTTCTAAGAATATTTGTTTGAGCGTGGATCAAATGAACAATTTTCTCGAAGACGAATTTTTATTTTAAAACAAGATATCAGTTTTAACATTATTGTTGACGCGTTTGTCTCAGTGTAGTCTTTTTGCAATTTTTAACGTGTTGTGTTAAAGTTTAACGTGTACCATTCCACCCGCAAAAAAAAAGTGTCTCTTCGTGGGTAGCTGATTATCCTGGAACATTTACATACGACGGAAATGTTTTATATTGTCGAGTTTGCGAGAAAAATGTTTCGTGCACAAAAAAGTTTCAAATTGACCAGCATGTCAAGACAAGTCTTCATATCGCAGGATTGTAAAAGAAGGCCCACGACAACAACTTATAACAGCAGCAAGTAACAGTGATTCCACTTCTATAGGCAAACAAAAAAACCACTTTAGCATGGATTTATGTGAAGCATTGCTTGCAAGTAATATTCCTCTCCACAAACTTACAAATCCTACATTCAAAGATTATCTGCGAAAATATTGCTTGAATCAAAAAATACCAGGCGAATCAACATTGCGTAAAAATTACATACCAACAATTTACCAACATGTTCTAGAAGAAATACATAAAGAACTTAAGAATGACATTACTTGGATTTCCGCTGATGAAACTACCGACAGTTGTGGTCGCTATAGTGCGAATTTAATTGTGGGTGCATTAAGATTAGAGCCTTCTTCTTCCTATTTGGTGGCCTGCAAAGAACTTGACAAGACAAATCATTCTATGATCGCCAGATTTGTGAATGAGGGTATTAAAAAAATATTTCCTGAATCTTCTGCAGATGAAAGAGCGTTTATATTTCTCTCAGATGCTGCTCCCTATATGATCAAGGCAGCCAAAGTCCTCCAAGTATTTTATCCAAATTTAATTCATGTGTCGTGCTTTGCTCACGGAGTCCATCGACTCGCTGAAGAAGTACGATCTACGTTTGGAAATTTAAATAAACTGATTTCATCAGCAAAGAAAGTGTTTCTTAAGGCCCCTGCTCGCAATAAAGCCTGTAAAGAAAAAAACTGCGAAATGTGCCTTTACCTCCCGAACCAGTGATAACTCGATGGGGAACACGGATTGAAACTATGGCAGTTCGTCAATCCAAGGAAGCATTTAACGATTCTGATATCAAAAAAAAAACATAGCTTTGATTAGCACTCACTTTTTCCACATACCTGCGGGTATTAAAAAGCTTGAAACTCGAAGTTTAGCGTTGACCGAATCAATTCAGTTAATGAATAAAATTCGTCAAATAAACTCCACAATGCCGGATGTATTCCTGCGTAGAGTTAAAGAAAAGTTTGAAAACATTTTGTGCAATAACCCAGGCTTCGAACCATTGTGTCAAATTGATAGTTTTATTAATGGGAAGGGTGAACCTTTGCCAGAAACAATAAGTGCTAACATAGCACCCAAATTCAAATACTGCCCAGTTACTTCAGTGGATGTGGAACAGTCTTTTTCCACTTATAAAAATATTTTAAGTGATCGAAGACACAATCTTACTACCCAACATTTGGAACAATATCTTATTGTTTACGTGTATAAGAATACAAATGTTAAATAATTTTAAAAAATGTTAAATAATTGTTGATTAAATTTAAACATCGTCGACAACTTGTTAATTTTATGCTGATTTTGAAATAAAAAACTAAAAATTACTACTTTTATTATTATTTAATATTGCATATTTTGACCCTTTTCATGCATATTTTAAGCATTTTTCATGCATATCTGCATGCATATTTCAAGATTTTTATGTTGCATATCATCCGGTCTCTACAAATTATACTATTATAAATATAATTGGATTTATTTTCTTTTCTATTGTCTAAAATTATGCACGATAATTTTACCGTATTGGATTAAAGCTTTAATATTGTGAAAGCCGTGAACCATCGAGTATTTTAAATTTAAGAAGTCTTATAACAGTTACATTCAACGAAATCGTTACCCTTCGGTATAGACGCCCTAGTTTGGGTCCACTTTTAATGTTGGATCGCTTCTAAACGTAAACATGCGGAGTCTTGGACCGAATAGAATATTAAAAAAGCTGTTATGAAGTATAATTAATGGGTATGCATGCAAATAGATTTTACATCTAGGCCAACAGGAAGTAAATTTTAAACAGTAAAAATGAGTTAGGGCACCAAATATTTTAATTTTTTATTAAAACGGTAAATTCAATTTCAACCTTCTATTTTACAAATAAAAGATGATATAGTCTATAGACAGTAAAAGAGCAGGTTTACATTTGAAGGGGCGTTTACGGAATTTTGTATTAAAACTAAATGTATTTAGTAATTGAACACTCAATTAAAATAAAAGAATCCATGTCGGAATATTTCTTACCTAAAACGTGCTGAATGACATAGTTTTCCAAACTGATCCTGAATAAGTTGGTCGGTGTGTTGATGCAGCTCGGCCAAGATCGGAGCGGTCTGTTCCGGCGTACAGTGTTCCAAAATACGTTGAATTACCCGACAACCGTAGGGATGCGTAGATAAGTTGTACACTTGACCAGAGAAGGAGGCAATAATAAACTATAATATAAAGAATTTTAGCTTTTACGATGTGTCGAATTTAATATGCGTGAAAATAAATAACCAGGATAATATAAATATTTTATCTATTGTGATGGTTTCTGAACGTAAAAATTTAATGATACTCCATTGATTTCGCTAAGATTATATCAGGTATTTAGTTTTTTCTTTAAGGGTCCTGCACGAAAATCTCTAAAACCCTACAGGAGCAGCATTTGATCTTGAAGCGCTCCATATTGTGTTCGGTGAAACACACAGTCTTGTTAATTCATTCCAAAGGGATGAGCTTCTCTATATAACGCAGCGGTTAGAAGAGTGACAAGCTGAACTTCATAAGGTTGTGATTTATTAACGCAATATGTATTTCTAGTATGCGTCGCTCTGGACGGAATAAAGCAGGCTACATCCATCAATCATCTCTCATCCAAGTACTTATAGAACAGACTTAAGTCACTAACTGTTGCCCGAAGTTCTAAGAAATCAAAGTTGCTGGTAAGTTTTGAGTTTTCAGGATCTAACAAATCCGCTAAAATATAAGATACAAACTTGTTCGATAGCATTAGTCATTTTTATTTACGTGCGGAGATTCTTTGGCAAATTTTTATTGCACTATATTTATATTGAAACAAACTTCATCTATTTTGTACAGTGTGTGAAACACCACTCGTGTAACTACAGAGAAAACGTCGAAAATCAATCTAATTTAACGTACGGCGAAGTGTCCGTTCTATTTTAAAATCAATTTATTTGCATTGACATTATTTACCTGTAAAGCATTTGGATCTACACATTCGATACATTTCTGAACCACGTGATTTCCGTTCTGATCTTTCACACATTTCAATACGTGTCCGTCCAGTTCACGGACGATCTCTTGCTGCTGCTCGCTCGGAGGAATGGATTCTAAAGCTTTTTGGATCACTCGGCAGCCGTACATCTGTAGTGCTAAGGGAAGGACGTGCCCTCGGACCTATAGAAAAATATGTTTAAAATCATGGTCCAGAATCCAGATTTGTTTATTGTCTTACTAGGGGAGAAATTAAGATAATTGAACTTAAGATATTTCATGAATTTAAGTTTAATTAATTAAGACTAACTTAAGTTAATTCAGGAATAGGAGATTAAAATTTCGCTCATTTATAAGAGAACTAAACAGAAACAACAATGGATAATACCGTAGTCATTCATCTTTTTCTGTTACTTTTTTGACCATAACCTCTTTAAGGCGAGAATAATTTTACGGGCCAACAAGTTTAGTAAATGCCTTAAGGCTTAGCAATAACGAAGTAATAATAAATAATAAGCTTAGCAATAACAATAGGGCCCCACGATTTTTTATGGAAACTAGCATCTTGTCAGTTTGGTACAAATAACACGTAGGCTGAAAAGATTTTGGTGTAACTACTTAAAACACATTTTTCTTGCAAAATTAGACTTTATTCATCAATACAGTCTCCTTCAAGAGCGATACAATCAGTGGAACGCTTTTCTAACATTTCTATATCTTTCTTGTAGAAAGATTTGTCTTTGCCTTCAAAATAGGCCTCAGTTTCGGCGATAACTTCTTCATTCGAGCCAAATCTCTTTCCCGCGAGCATTTTTTGGAGGTCTGCAAACAGATAATAGCCGTTGGGGATCAAATCTCGAGAATACGGTGGATAAAAAAGCAATTCGAACTTCAATTCATGCAATTTTGCCATCGTAACCATTGAATTGTGACACGGTGCATTGTCTTGATGAAAGAGCACTTTTTTCTTGTTCATTTGGGGCCGTTTCTTTGCGATTTCTGTCTTCAAACGCACCAATAGCAGCATAGTCGATAAAAATTATTAAATTACAGAGGCCAAAACCTTCCCAGCCGACTGTTGTGTCTTTGGTCGCTTCGGGCGGCATTCATCGGCTGCTGCTCACTCAGCTGATTGCCGACTTCATTCCGGTGTGTCGTTGTAGAACCATGTTTCATCCACTGTCACATATTGCATGAAAAAATCCTTTTTTGCTGCGCTTAAACAGACCCAAACAGCGCTCAGAATCACCAACATGTTGTTGTTTTTGGTCCACTGTGAGCAAACGCGGTACCCATTTCGAACAGAGCTTTTCCATTCCCAAATGTTCATGCAAAATATGACCAACACATTCTCTTGATACCTTTAGGGTGTCAGCTATCTCAGGCAATTTCACTTTACGGTCATCTAAAACAATTTTGTGAATTTTTTTGGTGTTTTCCGGTGTAACCACCACATTTAGGCGTTCAGGAGCGTTCAGCATCATTTGTATCTGTACGGCCGCGTTTAAATTCAGCATACCAGTAAATGATGAGTGATTTTTCAGGGGCAGAGTCTCCGTAACACTTATCAAGCCATTGTTTTGCTTGAACGGTATTTTTACCCATCAAAAAACAGTGTTTAATCAACACACGAAATTCGATTTTTTTCACTGATTTGAAAATATCAAAAATAGCGTCACTAAATCCACTGTAACTTGTAAACTAATCGTCGAAATGTCATCAAATTTTGACACGTATCCTTTGAAGGTTGGTACTTCCTAAATATCATATGGCTTTTTTTTAGAAAAGGCGACATCTATGTGTCAGAACCAAAAACTTTTCAGCCTAAGTGTTATTACGGCAGAGGTTAATATGACCTTCTTTGTCTATGAGGCACATACACACTGTCTTGGTCGCTGTACGTTGTACTCGGTGGAAGACAGTCCGGGGCAACTCATTTCAAAAGGATGATATTCTTCATTTAAAAAGAGTGCTTGAAAAGTGCTGTACGAGGAGTAACACCCTGCAATTCATACGGATGTGATGTATTAGCGCGTTATGTATTAATAGCATGCACTGCTCTGGGAGAAATTAAGCGGGTTACATCCATAGAACACTTTTCATGAAAATAGTCGCTAACCGTTCTTCGATGTTCCCGGTATCAAAGTGAGTTCTGGCTCTCCAATTAGGCGAACAGTGCTTTTCCAAATAGAATCCAACAAATATAATGTATGTTTGGAAGCAGAGCCCCAAACATCGGAGCAATATTTCATTGTTGGTCGAATTTGAACTTTGTACAGAGTTAACAGTTGTGGAGTGTAAGCTTTCTAGTTTGAAATAGCATTTCCAGCTTTTGAGAAGTTCTCAAGACATATTTGCTCCGAAGTTAACGCTCAGCAACGTGAGTAATGATGCTAGGGGAATGGAGTGTCCCTACATAACTATGTCAGGTTCTGCACCGTTAATTTTTTTTAGAAAAAAAACGGAGCATGGGTTTTGTAGCGTTAAAGTCTACTTGGTTACTGTCACCCCAAGATAGAATTTCTTCCAAGTCTTTGTTAAGTTAAACGATTTCCTGCTGTCTGCGGATATTTACATGAGTATCTACTAAATCTCTTTAAGTCAAAAGAGTTAATTTTTCATTTCCGCGCTTCTGCGATTGAGAAGTTTTAGTGTTATAGTAAGAGAGGGAGAGGGAAACCGATTACTAGCAATTTTTGAAAATTAGGCGAACTTTGATTTATTTAGAGTTAAAACCCGATAAGATAACTAATCATTTTAAACCTTTAATGGAACATTCTCACCTTTTGTGCTAATGTTGTCTTCTGATCGCCCGTACCGAACTCGAAGAACTTCTGAATAACATAGTTGCCGAAAACGTCAGTCATAAGGTTGTAGGCAGCGGACAGGATTTCATTGAAAACCATTTGTTTTTTTTTTCTGCAGTGGTGGCGCGTTCTAGTTTCTGTTGTATAAACCGGGAACCGTGTTGGTCCTGGGAGAATTCTACTATATGATTAGCGAGATCTCTGCAAGAGGAAAATAAATTAACCATTATAATCTGGTATTTAAAATGTACATATATAGGTACCAGGCAAAGTCTTAAATTTTAAACGTACATTAGAAAAAGAAATGCATTATTAGTAGAGACCAGATTATATGCATTTGCATATTTAGACCATTCTCACCGATTATTGCATATTTTACCCAAAATCTAGTAATGATGCATATTTTCCCTATATTTACAATATTTCTCGGTATTACTAGGCAACTGAATTGCTCAGGGTATTGTTAATGTCGCCGTCTGGAACTGATCTTATCGCCGGGACATTACCTGCAATAGTCTAAACATCGATTAGGTTATAGTGCCAAGGGAATACCCAAAATTACGACGGTATTTTATTCCTTTGTTTCTTGGTCGGAATATTAAGTGATAAGTAGTTAGTTTCTCTAACAATATTTGTTTGAGTGTGGATCAAATAAACAATTTTCGCGAAGACGAATTTTTATTTTAAAACAAGATATCAGTTTTAACATTATTGTTGACGCGCTTGCTTTAGTGTAGTCTGTTTGCAATTTTTAACGTGTTGTGTTAAAGTTTAACGTGTACCATGACATCCGCAAAAAAAAAGTGTCTCTTCGTGGGTAGCTGATTATCCTGGAACATTTACATACGACGGAAATGTTTTATATTGTCGAGTTTGCGAGAAAAAAGTTTCGTGCACAAAAAAGTTTCAAATTGATCAGCATGTCAAGACGAGTCTTGATATCGCAGGATTGCAAAAAAAGGCCCACGACAACAACTTATAACAGCAGCAAGTAGCAGTGATACCACTTCTACAGGCAAACAACAAAAAACACTTTAGCATGGATTTATGTGAAGCATTGCTTGCAAGTAATATTCCTCTCCACAAACTTACAAATCCTATATTCAAAGATTTTCTGTGAAAATATTGCTTGAATCAAAAAATACCAGACAAATCAACACTGCGTAAAAATTACATACCAACGATTTACCAACATGTTCTGGAAGAAATACGTAATGAACTTAAGGATGACATTATTTGGATTTCAGCTGATGAAACTACCGACAGTTGTGGTCGGTGTTAATTATGGGTGCATTAAGATTAGAGCCTTCTTTTTCCTATTTGGTTGCCTGCAAAGAACTTGACAAGACAAATCATTCTACGATCGTCAGATTTGTGAATGAGGGTATTAAAAAAATATTTCTTGAATCTTCTGCAGATGAAAGAGTGTTTATATTTCTCCCAAATGCTGCTCCCTATATGATCAAGGCAGCCAAAGTCCTCCAAGTATTTTATCCAAATTTAATTCATGTGACGTGCTGTGCTCACGGAGTCCATCGACTCGCTGAAGAAGTACTATCCACGTTTGGAAATGTAAATAAACTGATTTCATCAGCAAAGAAAGTGTTTCTTAAGGCACCTGCTCACAATAACGCCTATAAAGAAAAACTGCCAAATGTGCCTTTACCTCCCGAACCAGCGGTAACTCGATGGGGAACATGGATTGAAGCTGTACTATTTTTATAATGAACATTTCGAGGCCATCAAAGGTGTAGTAAATGACTTCGATAGTGCAGAGGCTATGGCAGTTCGTCAATCCAAGGAAGCATTTAACGATTCTGATATCAAAAAAAAACATAGCTTTGATTAGCACTCACTTTTCCCACATACCTGCGGGTATTAAAAAGCTTGAAACTCGAGGTTTGGCGTTGAACGAATCAATCCAGTTAATGAATAAAATCCGTCAAATAAACTCCACATTGCCAGATGTATTCCCGCGTAGAGTTAAAGAAAAGTTTGAAAACATTTTGTGCAATAACCCAGGCTTTGAACCTTTGTGTCAAATTGATAGTTTTATTAATGGGACGGGTGAACTTTTGCCAAAAACAATAAGTGCTAACATAGCACCCAAATTCAGATACTGCCCAGTTACCTCAGTGGATGTGGAACGGTCTTTTTCCACTTATAAAAATATTTTAAGTGATCGAAGACACAATCTTACGAGGCTGGTTTGAAAAGTCCGTGCAAAAATAAAAACTACTTATGTGTTTGGGGTAAACCTTTTTTATTTTTCGACACAGTCTCCTTTTAGGCTTATACACTTCGTCCAACGATGTTCTAGTTTGTTGATCCCTTCCGAATAATAGGATTTGTCCAAGTCTGCAAAATATCCATTAGTGTCTGCAATCACCTCCTCGTTTGAATAAAATCTTTGTCCCGCCAGCCATTTCTTCAAATTGGGGAACAAATAGTAGTCCGAGGGAGCCAAGTCTGGAGAATAGGGGGGATGTGAAACGAGTTGGAATCCTATTTCCATTAATTTTGCGACAACAACTGCTGAGGTGTGTGCTGGAGCGTTGTCGTGATGGAAAAGGACTTTCTTGTGGGCCAATCGCGGGCGTTTTTCTTGCAGCTCGGTTTTCAAACAGTCCAATAACGATGAATAATATTCACCTGTAATAGTTTTACCCTTTTCCAGATAGTCGATGAGGATTATCCCTTGCGAATCCCAAAAGACAGTCGCCATAACCTTTCCGGCCGAAGGAACGGTCTTCGCCTTTTTTGGTGCAGATTCCCCCCTTGGTAACCCATTGTTTAGATTGTTGTTTGGTCTCAGGAGTATAGTAATGTATCCATCTTTCATCCACACTTCATACGATTTCGTTTTTGGTCAAGCGTGAGCAATCGCGGCACCCTTTCTTGCGGATAGCTTTCTCATGTCCAAATGTTTATGCAAAATATTATGTACCCGTTCAGTCGAGATGCCCACAGCACTAGCAATCTCACGCACCTTAATTCTTCTGTCATCCATCACCATATCATGGATTTGATCAATGATTTCTGGAGTCGTAACCTCCACAGGCCGTCCAGAACGTTCAGCGTCACTTGTGCCCATATGGCCAGTCCGAAAATTTTGAAACCACTTATAAACTGTTCTAATCGAAGGTGCAGAGTCACCATAATGTTTATCAAGCTTCTCTTTAGTCTCCTGAGGCGTTTTGCCTTTCATAAAGTAATGTTTAATCACCACACGAAATTCTTTTTCGTCCATTTCTTGAAAATCACTCGACTTCCTTGATTCACACGAATGCCAAACACAAGAAATAGACCAATATGGCTGAAACTTGGTGTGCGTTCATTCACGAGATGCTACTGACTAAACATGACCTCGATATGCGCCGGTGGTGCCATCTCTCGGACTTTCCACGGACTTTTCAAACCAGCCTCGTACTACCCAACATTTGGAACAATACCTTATTGTTTACGTGTACAAGAATACAAATGTTAAATAATTTAAAAAAGTTAAATAATTGTTAATTAAATTTAAACATCGTCGATAACTTATTAATTTTATGCTGATTTTGAAATAAAAAACTAAAAATTACTACTTTTATTATTATTTAATATTGTATATTTTGACCTTTTTCATGAATATTTTAAGCATTTTTCATGCATATTTGCATGCATATTTCAAGATTTTTATGTTGCATATAATCCGGTCTCTAATTATTAGATAATCCACGTATCTAAATAATACAGTGCACGATGCCTTTGAAAGCGCTGACCTGCGCCGATTCATTTAGATACGTGGGTTGCTCAATAATAAAATTAATTTCGTGTTTATATAAAATGAATTTCATAAAATGTATAGTTCGAAATAATAATAATAATTTGGTATAAGTAAATGTACAGGCCACCATGAGACAGAAACCATCAACAATGAAAGACTCGATAACATGCTCGACAAAGAAACATACAAATATCTAGGCTTCCATCAAAGCACCAAACTCAACCTCACTTAGAAAACACAGATTCCTACTACAAATACACTCCAACATCCGTACTTAAAAATAAAGATTACAGGCTCTACTGGGACATCACGACACTTTCATCCAATGCTACACTAAATACAAAACTCCGTTTGATAGCATCTCTCTGCTGTTTTTGGACATTTTGTGTCATTTCGGTAATTCGTCTCTCGATGGTCCGCGCTGATGCCGGTATATCCCTAATCCAGGCCAATATTGTATCCTTATTGGGCAAGTCGTCGAATAAAATCTCGCCAGTACTCAAAAACGTTTGCTTCATAAATTCTCCGTCAGTGAACGGCCTACCCTTTTGTGCCAACGATTGTCCAATTTTGAAACTGCATTCAGTTACCTGATTTTTTCCTTGGAAAACTTTGCTAAAGAATGTTGACTGTTTCTCGTATTGTTTGTATTGCCTCCCTTTTATCAACGTTATTTTTAAATGACGATTCATGTTTTATCTGGAAATGTCGTTGAACACTAGATGTCCAGAAAACTACGCTTTCCCGACATAGGACACAAATGGCCCGATCGTTTTGCTGTACAAAACCGTAATCTGTTGTCCATGAAGTTTGAAATGATCTGTTTCTTCGCGGCCATAACGCAACGTAATTTTAATTTTTAAACTTTTCGACGACTATTGACTGAAACGGATGTTACTTCTATACTAAATGATCCAAACGTGTAGCCGCTTGCTATATATAGAAAAATAATGTTTCCAGAAAATTCCAATAATTACGTTTATTAAATTTCTTAGAACAAAAATTATTATCTACAACGCGCCCATTGCAATCAAAGGGCTGCCTAGAAGTTAAATCTAACAACAACTAAAGTTCGGCAATATAAAAAGAGTTGCGGCGCGCGTCGGAACGATTGAAGTCAAGTCAAACAAAAACCGTCTTATAGAGGCTCTTTTGATCTGAATTGAGGACGTTTATTTGTGTTTTTGCCTAGACTTATATTTTAAGGCTTGCCGTCTTTAATACTTGCCGAAATTAAAGCCAAACCAATGCATTCAGTAAAATTATAAATTACAAAATATGTATTTTGTAGTTTTTGGTAATAATACCTAGTGACCTATATAATATATCGTTTTTGTTTGTATCGTTAAAGTAATACTGTCTTCGATTATTTACTTAATTTCGAAACATGTCACAGATTACAGAATTAATGTGTAAACTTTGAATAGGTACGCGTGCCATTCAAAATTGCTTGGCGTGCCAGAGATGGCACGCGTGCCATAGGTTGCCGACCCCTGCTTTAGACTCTGCCTGGGTTTAAGATATAACATTTAATTTATATATTTAATAATATTTTTAAACTTTTACCTTAATTGTAAATTAGGATATCTATTATTTCTGAAGTCTTCCAGCAGTCTTGATCTACCCTGTGGAGTTTTGTCCAGAGTGCTCGGAACACTAGTCAAAGACGAATTAATTTTAGTGAAAAGAGAGTTTGTAGAGCCGAACATGGTGGTAGCGTTCAAACCGGCTGCCACCGAGTTGCGGTATTTGGCTTCTGCCCCTGGAGCTGCAGATAATACCTAAAAAAAAAATCAATTCATAATAGAACGCTCAACGAACTGTTTCTATTCTAAAATAAATAAAAACTATCTATTGTTTTCAAATAAAGTAGGCAAAGTGTAAATAATTACTATATCTAATAAGTGTTTCGGTTAATAATGTCGATTTTGCTAAGAGATGGCATTACTAATACACTTGTTGGTATAGACTAGTGACATCTATGGCGTTTTGGAAGGTAAACATACGCAATCAAAAGTCAGATCGTTATTACCTGTCAGTGGGCGAAAAACATAGTTTTTTATAACTTTGAATATGTCATTTTTCATACCAGAAAAAAACATTTTGCGGGGAAGTTTAATAATCATCGGCTGCTAAAAGTTATCGATTGTTGGTTGAAGCTTATGGTGAACATCCTCCAACTCAAAAAACTTGGGTAGACCCAGGCCAGCCTTCAACATCACAACCAGTGCGCAATATACAGGGAAAGAAAGCTTTGCTGTGTATTTGGGAGATAGTAGAGGAGCTGTGTATTACGAACTGCTGAAACCTGGTGAAACGATTTCTGGCGATCGATTCCGACAACAATTGATATGTTTGAACCGAGCATCGAAGGAAAAACGACCAGAATACGACCAGAATACGCCCAAAGATACGATAAAGTAATTTTTCAACATGACAATGCTGGGCCCCATGTTGCAAAATGTGTTAAAAACTATTTGGAAAACATCAAACGGGACGTTCTACTTCACCCGCCGTTTTCACCGGACTTAGCCATTTCAGACTACCACCTATTTCGATCGATGCAGCACGGACTTTCAGAACAATACTTCACATTCTTACGAAGAAGTGAAAATTTGGCTTGATGAATGGTTGGCCTCAAAAGATGAAAAATTCTTTTGGTGCGGAATCCATTCTTTGACAGAAAGATGGGAAAAGTCATAGCTAACGATGGCCAATACTTTGATTATTAAGGTAATTCATTTTGTGATGGAAATAAACGCTTAAATGTTGCGAAAAAATCGACATTATTAACCGAAACACCTATTAATATGAAGGTTGTTTGACGGAAAGTGAGCCTCGGATATTTCCGCTTTTTCTAAGAACCCTACGTGTCTCCGAAAGTCGCGCGGTGGTTGCCAAAAAAAGCGAACACCGTTTGATCACAGCATCCGTGGGGAATCTTACCTCATGCTGGAATAATTCCAATGCATTTTACGATCGTATTATAACCTTTGATGAAACGGGTTTACCAGTATAATCCCGAACATTACATTGATAGGCAATTATTATGCCAAGGTAATTAGCAGAGTTCACGAAGCTCTAAAAGAAAAATGGTGTGGAAAAGTTAGCAGTAGTGTTTTGTTCATCCACGACAACGCCCCTGTCCACACAGTCCGTGATTTTCGTGCGAAGCTCGATTGGAAGAAATCAATCATCCAGCCAACGATTCTAACCTAGCATCCAGGAACATTACATTAACAACGAGGCATGGAAGGCAACAATACAATAGTAGTAATAATTATCAAAGTCCCCGCAGTACATCCCCGATTTTACTAAAACGATAAAGATATCACCCCACGCAAGGGTGCTGGCCTTCACACCAATTCCCAGTGCCTCGCAGGTGCAGATCAGCCACAGACAATCGGAGTAGGTCGGGTAGTCCAACACTCCTAAAAATGTTAAATCACGCGAGAATCCCAATTAGGGAATTTGGGCACACCCACTACTTTAAATAGTCACTGAAGTTGTCTGTTGCCTTTCAAGGCCTGGATTCCATGTTATTCCTCTTTAGAGCAATGATCAGCCCATTTACTAACACTACTTGCCGCTGTGCTTAAAACTGTTTCGGATCTTTGAAAAGGAATTGTGGCTCAAAATCTGACGAACACGCCCTCTGTCCCATTATCCTATACTCCTGATGTCTAAGGATCTAAACCAGTATAACCTGTTTCCTCCTAGACAACCCATTCAGGGCGTCTCTATACTCTCGAAATTAGCAACTGCTTCCTATTTTAGAAAGCAATATGTCATTATGGTGTTAGTTACACAATTTTGCATACATAACACAATCCAGATGCGGCAACCGACACGTGGTGGATGTGAGTTTTACTTACCCTTGAATTTACAAGTCCTCCAAGTTGTAAAGGTGCAGGTGGTGGTGTCAGACTTCCTGCCAATGGACTCGGACTGCTGCCGATGTTGTATGAAGTCGTCCATTTTTGCCGATAGTCCAAGGACGGCGAGAAGGCTGATGTGTTTCGATCAAACGAGTCCCTGCGACCGGTTGTAGTTGTACTTAAGCCAAGACCTGAAAAAAGTCATTGTTTTTACGCAACCTGTATTTACAATGTCATAAACTTCTATAAACCTACAAAATTTGAAACATATTACCACAGATTGATAATAAATAACTATAAAACTGTACAAAGAAATCAGTAAGTTTATCTTTCAGTTTCAAAGTGTTACAACGAGATACGGAAATCAATCAAAAAACTTGTACAATTGTTAACAGGGAGAAAAACGAGTGCTTCATGTATATCTTGGCTTTAATTTTATAAATCAATAATAATCGGCAAAGTGCAAGTCGAACTTGCGCAATTAGTGTAGATATGTTTTTTAACAACTTGCTTGTCTATTCTTTCTTGCTATAGTCCGTTTGTTTGGAGTTGATAGCACACAACATGGGTTATAAACATTAAAATGTCATAAACCATAAGCGTCCGAAATTTCTCTACCAATTATTTCCATTTTTAGTTTTAATCACCTTTATTTTCTATCTCTATACAACAGTGCGACCTTTTTTTTAAAAAATATTTTATTACATGCCTTCTAAACTTTACAATAAGATATATAAATCATCGCATTTCAAAGTGTATTTTAATGAGTAAATGATGAAACTAAAAATCTTATTTGTATGCCTAAACGAGTACAATTAACAATTCTTAAGAACTAGAAATCTTTAGTGTTATAGAGCTTAACGAGAATAGGTACAATCATTTTTTTTTGCCAATTATTGGAATATAATTAACCAAAATACTTATCGGTAGGTAGGTGTGTGTAAGTTTCCAATAAAAATATTCTGTGTAAGTATAAAAATAAAGCAAAAACCTATAATAGCCTTAGTTCAAATCAGAACAGCGATGGCTTCAACCTTTAGTGTTGCGCCGGTCAAACTTCGCGGAGTCTGTAAATCTGCATTTTCCGTGCGAGAAAAAACAATGATACTTAACGTCCACGATGCCCTAGCGAATCAACAGCCAACAAGCCAAGTTCGTGAAATTGTGTAAACCTGTGCCGCCAACATAACGGGAGTTGGATCAGCCACTATTTATAGATTTCTAAAGGAAAGAAAACACGGTCCTTGCAACGAATTTCAGAATCACAAAGGAAAGGAGCCCTTAGAGGTCGATGAAGACTTTAAAAACGCAATAAGAAGAAAAGTACACCATTTTTTTTTATTAAAAAAGGAATACCTACACTATATAAAGTTTTGCAAGAAATCAGAGAAGACCAAAAACAATAGAAAATCTGTTCTTATCGATAAAACCGAAATAATTTGTTGGAGAAGAGAATATCTATGAGCAATCAGAAAATTTCGAGCCGAAGAAAAAAATATTTTTTATTTAGATGAGACTTGGGTTAATGAGGGACACGCAGTGAAAAAATTCTGGATTGACGAAAATATTAAGATTGCCAAACAAGCTTTTATGGAAGGTTGATCAACTGGATTACAACCCCCTTCAAAAAAAGGTCGTAGGCTAATTATAGCGCATATTGGTAGTGAAAACGGATTTCTCGACAGTGGCTTGTTGGAATTCGAATCAAAGTCAACTAAAAATTACCATCAAGAAATGACGGCCGATGTTTATGAGTACCTCCAACAAATGATTACAACAGCAGCAGAATCAGTTCTAGTATTATACAATGCTCCATACCATTCTTGATTATTAGAACGACTCCCGACAAATTCATGGAAGAAAGCGGATATTCTTCAATGGATAAGAGACAAAAATCTCTCAACATAAAGATCATATGTTAAAAACGGAACTTCTCAAAATTGCGAAACAAAATAAGGCACAGTTCAAAAAATACGCAGTCGATGAGATGGCAAAGGAACGGGATATCACAGTGCTTAGATTACCTCCATGTGATTGCGAATTGAAACCCATAGAGCTAATTTGGGCACAAATGAGAGGTCTCGTTGCAAGAGAAACACAACGTTCAAACTTCAAGACGTAAGGCAATTATTACTCGCAGGGATAGAGAGGGTTAAAGAGGATAATTGGAAAAATGCCATTCGACATGTTATAGAAGAAAATAAAATGTGGAAACTTGACGAATACATGGAAGAAACTGTGGAAATAAAACCCCTAATTATCAAACAGTGGAAGCAGGTTACGGTCGGACGGCTATGCTACCGATGAACCCTCATTTACATTTTATGACTATATTGTATAGCAAGAGGTTTCTGAGCCTTTAAAAATAATTCAAAACAAGTAGCAAAATCCAGTAAAATGCATAGGAAATCTCTTTTTTTTTTTGGGCACATCCCAACAAGTATTTGCATCTAAAATGAGAGAATTCTGCTATCAACTCCAAACAAATACACTTTATAAAATAATTAAACCCATCAAAACTTTACAATTGCAAAAATATTTTCAGTTTTCCTTAATTTTAAATGCTTTACGGAAATAAACAAAAAATAATTCCCGAAATCTTCAACTCGGTACAAACAAACCCACTTATGTAAAATTTATAAGGCTAAACTTACAAAGTAAGTAAATAAATCAAAAATTCCATCAAGAACTAAAAAAATTCGACGATAAAAAGTTGCCAAATAGTAAAATCCGCTCGGCATACATGAACTGGAGCAACTTGAATAGCTTTATAGCATTAATATTTCATTTAAGCGTCAATAGAACTGATGTGTTATTGCCTTTATTTCCATATTGCTTCCTAAAAGGCGCCGTGTCCTTTAGATCACGACGAATTTCTCTGGTTCTCCCTGGAGAACCAGAGTTTATATTTTAGTAAAATGACGCGCTACAACAACTTTGGAAATGGCGACCATTTTAACAGTGCTATTAAATCTTTTATAGTTTGGATTCTTTGATGAAATTAATAAACATTTTGTACGTGTTTATATCTTTCTGAATACTTTAAACCAGGGGTGCTCAAACGGTCGATCGCGATCGACAAGTCGATCGCGAGTGCTTTTTGAGTCGATCTCGAGAAAAAAATTCAGATATAGAAGTATTCACAGATTTTGTTTTAGATAACTAAAACAAAATGTAATGAATAAACTACTAAAATTTATTCGATCCACAATTAGGCCAGAATAACCCCCTCATCACTTTCTTTTACCGTAATAACCCCCTGCTAGCGGCAAAAGGCGGCTTTATCAAAGGAACGCGCGGTACTTATCAAAGAAAAGCCGCGTTTTTGATTCCCGCCGATTTTTCTAGAAACTTCGGGCGGCGTGTTTGACGGGAACATTCGAGACTTCGTTCGCGCCGATATAAATGTTGCGCCTGCAGGAATAGGAGTCAGTCTGAGTTGTGACTTGAAGGCGATACATCGAATAAAGATAAATAGTCCAAAATGAGTGCGGCGAAGAAAAGTAAAACTTATCATTTTAATAACGATTGGGAGGAAGAATTTTTCTTTTGTATGGTAAAGGATAAGTACATTTATCTCATTTGCCGTGCGTCAGTTGCAATACCTAAGCGTGGGAACTTAGAGAGGCATCATAAAACGGTTCATAAAAACTATGAAAAGGATTTTCCGTCACAGAGTGAATTAAGAAAACGAAAAGTACGTCATTTGATAACCTGTTTGAAAAAAGAACAAACCATGTTCACAAGACCAGCCAAACAATCAAAAGCTGCAACGATCGCGTCATTTAAAATATCTCATATATTGACGAAACACAAGAAACCATTTGATGATGGATTGGTTGTGAAGGAAGCATTTATTGAAGCGGGTGAGACTTTATTTGGAGATTTTAAAAATAAAACAGAGATTATGTCTGGTATTAGAGAACTTCAGTTATCTCGTCCGACTATCACAAGGCGTGTTGAAGTCATGAGTCAGGACATGGCAGATAAACTAAAACATGATATCATAGAATGTACATACTTTTCTTTACAGTTCGACGAATCCACCGATATGACAGACACTGCCCAGCTGTGTATTTTTATTCGAATGGTATTCAATGACATGTCGGCTAAGGAAGAGTTTTTGCCAATGATTCCTCTGAAAGGAAAGACCCGTGGGCGAAGATATATATGACGTTTTCTTCAATTTTGTAACAAACTACAAGCTACCAATATATAAACTAGTGTGCATTACAACCGATGGAGCACCAGCAATGACTGGAAACGAAAACGGTTTTGTAGCATTGTGTCGAGCTAATGATGATTTCCCTTTATTTTTCTCCTTCCATTGCATTATACATCAACAAGTTTTGTGATTCCTAAGAACAACAGAAATGCGAACAGTTATATCGATAACAGGACATACCTTATTTGACCGGAAGAGATGTGAAGAAATAAGGGAAATGTGTGAAATACAGGATGTGGTGAGATGGGCAAGGAATAGGAGAAGAGAATGGAGAGACCATGTGGACAGAATGTCAAATGACCGGTTGGCTAAGGTTGCAAAAGAAAAGCGACCAAACACACCTCGACCGCTTGGGAGACCACCAATAAGATGGTATGAGAGCTCTGGTCTTCATCATCGCAATTATTTCTGGGAAACCTTTGAAGTGAACACAGGACATGGTCCTAACGTAGGAAGACGAAAAAGAAGAAGAAGTTTTGTGTTCAAAAGTTCTAAATATGGAGGAGATTATGGGCATTGCAATAAAAATTGTGAATTCTATCCGTGCACGTAGCTTGCAACGACGGATCTTTAAATTGCAGTTGGAAGATAGTGAGTCAGCTGAACACACTGATTTAGTTCTTCACACGGACGTCAGGTGGTTGAGTCGCGGAAAATTCCTAGAAAGGTTTCAAGAATTATTGCCCGAAATAACAGCTTTTCTGGACAAAAGAGGTGATGACACTCAGATGCTGAAAAAAACGGAAAATGGCTGACTGATTTGGCATTTTTGACAGACATCACAATGCATTTAAACACCATTAATTTGGAGCTTCAAGGTAAAGGAAAAACTATTATTGAGATGATTAGCGCAATAAACGCATTCAAAAGTAAATTGCAACTTATGATAGATCAACTGAAAAGAAAGAATCTGAAAAATTTTCCGTCTTTGAAAGCAAGGATTCCTCAGTTGAATTATGATATTTATGAGACAGAATTATCAAATATTTTGGGCCAATTCGAAATACGTTTTTATGATTTCAGTAAATTGGCAAATATCGCATCATTTATGAGTTATCCCTTTTCGTGTAAAAACATTGAGGAATTAGCTACTGAAATAGCAAGTCAGTTTAACATAGACTCATGTTCTGTTGAAAATGAGTGCAGATTATATCAGATATACATCTCAAAGCCACAGCATCTGATACAAAATTCTGGTGTTTTATATCTGAAGATAAATATCCGAATCTAAGACAAATCGCCCTTCAACTGATGGCAATGTTTGGGTCAACTTACTTGTGCGAGTCTGCATTTTCTGAAATGAAGATAATTAAGTCAAAATATCGCAATCGACTAACTGACGAACATATCTCATCATGCTTGCGATTAGCACTCGGAAATTACGTACCATCTTATGAAAAGTATGCTGAGGACATGCAGTGCCACGCTTCACCATCCAAAGTCACTCTTTAGTTAAGTTTAGACACTAGAACTCGTTTGTTTTGTAAGAACCAATAAACTCGCAATGCTTCATTGACATTTTAGAGCAGACCTACACTTACCTTGATTAAAAAATGCATATTGTGCGTAAAACTAATATCTATGCCACGATACACCCTACCTAGACGACAATCTTGCATCACACTTACTTGCAGCCTCTCAGAGTCGATCGATCATAGTCTAACAATATTGAGGTAGATCGCCAGCAGTTCAAGTTTGAGCACCCCTGCTTTAAACAATTTAATGTGAAATAGATTTTATAGGTTCCACGCTTTCCTTGTTTAACATTCTCAAAACGATGTATTATTCCTTATTTGCTTATTTTTTAAACACTCGTACTATCTAAGAAGGTTTTTTTTTTAAGTTACCTAGTCGTGAAAATAACGTCACAAAAAAAAATATTGGATGTCGAATTATCGTCGCTGTTTTAAATACTTTGATGAGTCGTAGTAATTTGAACTAGTGATAAAATGTCTCACTAAAGAAGGAAATAGATCAAAAGCTATTCGTGAAAAAATGGTCTCAGGTGTGTGCAATGACGGCCCATCATATTTTCAAGTAAAATTTTACTCAATTCAGGATGACTCCAGATCGGGAAAACCTCTTCAGGCAAAAACTGAGGATTTGCATTGTCGCAAAACGATGAACCAAGATCCCAGTGCTTGCTAAAGAAACCGGGGTATCCGAACCTACAGTTTTCAAGATTTTGTACGAAGATTTGGGGATGAAAAAAAGAGCAGAAACTGACGGCGAACGAAATTTTTCACTAATAATTGACTATTTTCGAAAACGATAAGTTATTTTTAGCGACAATTCGCAAGGAGACTTGGGTGTTCTATCGGGATTCTCTCACGAAGCATGAGTCGGTACAATAGATTCATAGGAGCTCTTAATCTCCAAATATGGCGAGCACTCAATTGTCTTTTAGAAAGTTGATGAAGACCGTGTTTTGGAACTGTCAAGGAATTTTGCAGAATAAATATATCGAAACGGTCCATAAGTAATAAACGAGTTTACTGAAGGACCGAATTTATGGAGAATCAAACAAGACATTACCGAACGCTGCGGATTCACCGAGTTATAACATCCACTCTGTGGTTCTGACATACATTTGAAGAAAGACCTCAAAGGCCAAAAATTTTCCTCCGATGAGGAGTTGAAAGCTGCTGTAGCGTCATTTTTAAGGAGCACAACAAAAAATAAATGGTTTTTAAGCTCAAATTCAGGTAGATAACTTAAGAAAAAAACATCCTATAAAAAGAGTAATATTTGCTCTCAGTATAACTACAAAATATTTTAAAACTTTTTTATTACTAAACCTGTAAATAGTTACGTAACACGTAGGTTGGTCTAGCTACTTAAAAGACATTTTTTTTGCAAAATTCGACTTTATTCATCAATATAGTCTTTTTCAAGAGTGATACTATCAATTCAACACTTTTCTAATATTTCTATACCTTTCTTGTAGTAAGATTTATCTTTGCCTTCAAAATAGGCCTCAGTTTCGGCAATAACTTCTTCCTTTGAGCCAAATCTCTTTCCCGCGAGCATTTTTCTGACGTTTGCGAATAGATAATAGTCCCTGGGGGCCAAATCTGGAGAATACGGTGGATGAAAAAGTAATTCGAACTTCAATTCATGGAATTTGGCCATCGTAACCTTTGACTTTGAGCACTTTTTTCTTGTTCATTTGGGGCCGTTTCTTTGCGATTTCTACCTTCAAACGCACTAATAACTTTATTTGATATTTGCTATTAATGGTTTTTCCCTTCTCAGCATAGTCGATGGAAATTATTCCATCCGTATCCCAAAATACAGAGGCCAAAACCTTCCCAGCCGACTGTTGTATTTGGTCGCTTTGGGCGGCCTTCACCGGCTGCTGTCCATTCAACCGACTGTCGATTTGATTCCGGAATGTAGTGGTGGATCCATGTGTCATCCATTGTCACATATCGCACGAAACAATTAAACAGGTCCAAACAGCGCTCAGAATCATCAACATGTTGTTGTTTTTGGTCCGCTGTGAGCAAACGCGGTACCCATTTCGAAGACAGCTTTCTCATGCCCAAATGTTCAAGCAAAATATGACCAACACGATCTTTTGATATCTTTAGGGTGTCGGCTGTCTCATGCAATTTCACTTGACGGTCATCCAAAACAATTTTGTGGATTTTCTTGATGTTTTCCGGTGTGACTACGTCATTTGGGCGTCCAGGGCGTTCAGCATCATTTGTACCTGTACGACCGCATTTAAATTACCATACCAGTAAATGATGAATGATTTTCCAGGGGTAAAGTCCCCGTAACATTTATCAAGTCATTGCTTTGCTTGAACAGTATTTTTTTCCATCAAAAAACAGTGTCTAATCAACACACGAAATTCGATTTTTTCCATTGTTTTAAAAATATCAAAAGTAGCGTCAATAAAACCACTGTAACTTGTAAACTAATCGTCGAAATGTCATGAAATTTTGACACATACCGTTTGAACGTTGGTACTTCCTAAAAATCATATGCCTTATTTGAAAAGGGGACATCTATGTGTTAGACCAAAAACTTCAGCCTACGTGTTACCTATTAAAAATCCTGTGTAAAAGGACTAAAAGTGTAAATTTACAAACTTAATAACACGTAGCAATAGAACTATATATATAAAAAAAAAAAGAAAAACAATATGATGAATTCCATAGTTGTCTCCCTATATCGGTTTCGACCACCACATAGGAAGAGAGCCATGGGCATGGATGAGAATGACACATATAATGTGAGCCATGGGCATGGATGAGAATGGCACATATAAGGTATATCTTTTCCAGTCGAAATACAGAACAATTTATTTCCTTCTGCGATCGTATAGATTTATTTTACCGCAAGATGTGTAATCTCAATCAGTGGTACATGCACAAACAAAATACATTATCGCACTATACAGAAATGTGTGTTTCAAGTTAATTTTTCAGCTATTTAGACAATAATAATTTAAGTATCAGATTTACATTTCGATTTACTTCCTGTTCTGGTCAAGGCTTATATACTTAAATACCTTGTTTAGATGTTACGAACAGTTTAGTAAAATGCCTTTCTCGTATAGACACCAGAATCAAACCGAAATGAAACTGTTCAGGTTATGATAGCCATTACAGTTAATTGAAAAATCAGAATAGTCAAAAATAAAGACGATTTTGGCTTATTTTCAGTATTATCTACAATCCTTTAACACACAAGTGTGGCTCTAATGATATACAGTATATGCAAACATTTACTTATATACAATATGTTATAAATAATAAATATTATCGAAATAACTGAAAAGCTAGTTTTTTTACATATATACAAATATGGTGAATACATATTAATAAAATGTGAAAGCGTTGTTACCTGAATGAAGCTGTGAGGTGGCTTGCTGTTGCTGCTGCTGCGCGGCGGTTGAGCCGATCGCGCCGAGCTGGGACGAACCACCAAAGGGTGCGGCTGGGGGGGGGGAGCGCAGGGAACAGACCCGATCCGGCCACGCCCTGCGCTACTCCTGCAGGCACAGCACAGAGCCAATAGTTAATTTGGTTAGCGGTGAAATGTGAGAATGGTAATGGGTGATAGTATGAAGATGAGAGATCAAGGTGCGCACAAGTTTGGAGAGTAGCTACTAATATTAGGTGATATTTTGTCAAGTTACACACAATTAGTACACACAAGATAAATAAATAAGGACAGGTAAAAATAAAATAAAGACCTCTTATCACCGTGAAATGAAATTATTTATTCATTCCTTCACATCACAATGTATATTTATGAACTCGTTTTAGAGTACAGGTAAAAGAATGATAAAAAAAAAAATTTTAGGTGAAAAATCTTGACACAATCATATCCCTGATGTTGGTTTTAGATTACACTGCGTGACATGATTTTGGTACCCGAAAAACTGATTGCTATTATACTTTCCTGTTAGTTATAGTATGTAAGCAGTGGATGTCATTTATTTCTATTACGTCTTGTTTTTAAGGTACACACCGATAACCTTTTCTTAACCTACCCTCATATTGCTCATATTAATAAATGTAATCGCTAGATAATCTATTGAGAGGATATGTTCATTTCTTGTTAGTTTCTTTGAGATTACCTGATTAAGAGTGTAATAATACAGTTTTAAAGATGAATACTGAAAAAAGTAGTCGCCGTCAGTGCAAAACTTCACCAAACAAGTTTTGTTACGTGTGTGGACAGTACATTCTCAAGTCTCACGGAAAAAAAAATATCTGAAAAAGTATGTGCTGCGTATTTTTTATATTTTGGACGTACTGTACATCAAGATAAACCCTGGATTCCGCAACTGTTTTGTGTATCATGTTATGCTACTCTCCTGTCGTGGTTGAACGGAAACAAAACATCTATGCCATTTGCAGTACCGACTGTGTGGCGCGAACCTAGTAATCATTTTAACGATTGCTACTTCTGCATGACTGATGTACGAGGATTTTCAAAGAAAATTAAGCATAATATCGAGTACCCTTCTGTGAATTCTGTATTAAAATCAATACCATATAGTGAAGACATGACTCCTCCTTTGCCTCCTAAGAAAAGTCAAACTGAAGAGTTAGATATACCAAGCGATGAAAATAACGATGAACAAGACATGGAAGTTGACAACCAAGATCCAGACTTTTTACCCTCTTCAAGCGATCTATGCCAACCGCATTTAATTCAACAACGGCGATTAAATGATTTGATACGGGACTTGAATTTGTCTGTTAGACAAGCCGAATTACTTGGATCAAGACTACAGGAATGGCACTTGTTGGCACCAGATACAAAAATATCTACACACGAAAACGAAGTAAAGAAATGGCAACTTTTTACTCTAGTTCAGAAAACATATGTTTTTGTAATGACATTGTATCTTTGATGGGTGAGTTAGAAATTCCCTATGATACAAATGAATGGCGTCTTTTTATTGATGGTTCGAAAACAAGTCTGAAGGCAGTTTTACTTCATAATGGTAATAAATATCCGTCAATACCAGTGGCTTATTCAACTGTTTTAAAAGAGACATACGAAAATATGAAATCAATATTGGATTTAATTAAATACAAAAATTTTAAGTGGAAAGTGTGCGCTGACCTCAAAGTAATAGCTATGTTACTTGGTTCGCAAGGTGGATTTACTAAGTACTGCTGCTTTCTTTGCATGTGGGACAGTAGAGCTACTGATAAGCACTATTTGATCAAAGACTGGACAAAACGAACGGAATTTGTGTGTGGGAAGTCAAATGTAAAATACTTGCCTTTAATCAACCCCGAAGACGTCATTTTACCTCCTCTACACATAAAACTAGGCTTAATGAAGAATTATGTGAAAGCGATGGATAAAACTGGCGAAGGATTTTTATATTTAAAATCTATTTTTCCAAGATTAAGTGACGCAAAGTTGAAAGAAGGTATTTTTATTGGTCCACAAATACGCCTATTAATGAAAAACAACAAATTTGATCAAACACTAAATGACGAAGAACTATGCGCATGGACATCATTAAAAGCCGTGATAAAAGGTTTTTTTAGGAAATTATAGAGCCGAGAAGGCAGAACTCTTAGTGAACGATTTGTTAAGAGCATACAAAAAGATGGGTTGCCGAATATCATTAAAAATTCATTTCCCCCATTCCCATTTCTTTTTTTTTCCATCAAATCTTGGAGCAGTGAGTGATGAACAAGGGGAACGATTTCATCAGGATGTGAAAAGGCTTGAGGAACGGTTTCAAGGTCGTTGGGACGTAGCTATGTTGGGAGATTACTGCTGGCTTTTAAAACGAGAAGATATTTCCCAACATAAGAGAAAAAGTTAAATATTTTTAACTTTTAATGTACAATATAAACTTTTTACCATATATTTTATATTTAGTTGTGTCCAAATGTATTAATAATAAGTTTTTTTAGCAGTTTTATTCGAATTATTGGAAAATTTAATGAAGCTACGTGTACACTGTACTTTACTCCTTAATTATTTTACTTAAAATTGTTAACTATCGTACCTAAAAAACAGTACATGATAGACAAAAAGTACTTATGTATTCTTAATAAGTGGTGTGTATGAATAAATAAACAGGAAAAATTTAAGTGGGTACTTAATTTTTTTTTTTAAATTTGTAACGCAGTGTCATTATCGTTCCAATATACAGGATGTATTCGAAGTTGATGCTTTTGTTTTAATAAGTTACAGTACTTATTAAGGGTAACACCACTGTAGAACTTTTTTTTTTTTGTTTAAAACATACTTTGAACATTTAAGAATAAAGAAAAAAAAGGTTTTATGTTCACACGATCTTTTTTATGTGAAATTTGGAGCACTTTTTGAGGCGCATCGAAGCGCTCCGAAACGACTCCCCATGGCGTGTGGTATGTTTGCCTGAATAATGTAGGATACAACTTACCTTTCGAGTTCTAACTTCTCTAATTCAGTAATAGATGTCGTTAGAAGTAATTTATATTCAGTTAAAATTTTCTTTGTTCGAAAATACGTTAGTATGTGTGTATCAGAAGATGTCAACCGACGAAAACCGGCAGCACGAGAAGTGCTCAGAGTCTTGGGGTAACTGGAAGAAGTCGCAAGCATCAGATTCCTTAGGCTCCTTCCATCATAAACCACCATTTTCCGATACAGTTTTTCATGCCATAAGACCTGTTTATAAAGAGCTGAGCCGTGACGAGTTACACGTTGCTTGAGAGGATATACATAAAATAGCGATAAAAGTTTTAATAATGCTATTTGGAGTCTAACGCCTAAGACCAATTCAAGTGGAAAAAAAGTACTTAATGGAGCAACCGATATTCCTGTATGTACTTTCAATGGCGGTCTAACAAGTATTTAAAAAATAATGACAGTATTAAGGTTAACTATTAACTGCTAGTCCTATAATTTTTGCCTCGAACCCGATGCTACTCGAATTCAGCGCGCTGAGGAGTCACGGATGCGGCAAAAGAGGCGCGCGCTGAACTAAAATCGATAAGAAATGAAAATGAAGAGGAAAATTTAAGCTATGAAGAACAGCTTTATGGAGCTGGGATTGCAGACTAATGGTAAAAAACTCAAAATTTTTATTTTTTGATATAAATAATGTGAAATACGATTTTGCAAAACGGCATGCAACATAACCCGAACAATTTTCATTATATTCACTCCAAATTTTAAACATATCTTTAAAAAAACATTTTAAAGAGAAATACGTACGGGATTTTCAATAAGTTGATTATACCCTTTTTTATTAAGAAACAACTACCATTTTTTTGGGTCGAAAATCAAACTTTTTCTTCGAATGCTTGCCATTTTCACAGAAATCAATATTTTCAAAATCCTCTACGCATTTCTCTAGCTATTATGATGTAAACAAATAGATAATTTTTTGGTTTTTCCAGATTCAAATTTGCGGCAGTTATACTGCGTGCCATGGAGCCTCCTCTTCATTTCAAGATATCTTATGAGAACAGCTCTACTGCTGCTGTTTTATAATATTTTTAAATAATTTTTTTTTTCATACTTAAAAAAATGCCTGATGAAAAAAAATTGCAAAACACGCGCTTGATTTTCGCTCGCCACTGTGGTGTTACCCCTTAAACTAAATTGTTTCGCCAAATACAGCATATATAAAAGACGAATAATTACTTAAAACTGCGGACTTTCCTGCAACTCTTTCCGGTTTATTTACTCAATAACACTTTTTCTAATCAAGTGTGACAACGATATCGTTATAAGGAGATGAAAACATTTTTCAGTCAGTGGTGATGTTGGTATAAAATTAATGTCGATCGGGCTAACCAAAATTTTCTACAATCTAATGATTATTTAAAAAGGTTATTTAAAAACTTTTATATAAGCTATATTTGACGAGCTGTCTTTCTTTGGTCAGTATTGTATATAACCAGGTAAAAATAAACGTCAATATAATGCTTTTTTAATTGAGATATATTTTAATCGAAAATAAAATTTGGAAAAGTTCACTAAAAAATTTTTTTATTTAGCAATTCGTAAGTTTCCTATAACACATGGGCTGAAAAGTCCCGGGCCTAACACATAGATGGCGCTAGTTTTATTGCAGTCACCTTTTTTTCAGTTAATACTAACCTTCAAAAGACAGCTGTTAAAATTTCATGATATTCTATTCATTAGTTTGTGAGTTATTGTGCTAAGAGTGACGCTACTTTTGTTATTTTCAAAACAATGGATCAAAAACAATTTCGTGTTTTAATTTTACACTGCTTCTTGATGGGAAAAAATACCGTTCAAGCGAAGCAATGGCTTGAAAAGTGTTATGGGGACTCCGCTCCATCAGAAACAACAATAAAACGTTGGTTTGCTGACTTCAAACGTGGTCGTAGAGACACCGATGATGCAGAACGCAGTGGACGTCCAAATGAGGCGGTAACACCAGAAAACATCAAAAAAATCCATAAAATCGTTTTGAATGATCGAAAAGTGAAGTTGCGTGAGTTAGCTGACATCGTAAAGATATCAAAAGAACGTGTTGGCTTTATATTGCATGAGCATTTGACTATGAGAAAGCTCTGTTCAAAGTGGGTGCCGCGTTTGCTCACTGTTGATCAAAAACAAGAACGTGTTGATGATTCTGAGCAGTGTTTTGGCCATGTTTAAACGTAACAAACCGGAATTTTTGCGTCGATATGTGACAATGGATGAAACATGGATCCATCACTTCACTCCGGAATCAAAACGATCGTCATCTGAGTGGACAGCAACTGGTGAACCTCGTCCAAAGCGCCCGAAAGCACAACAATCGGCTGGAAAGGTTATGGCCTCGGTATTTTGGGATGTGCGTGGTGTAATATTCATCGACTATCTTGAGAAAGGAAATACCATCAACAGTGAATATTATATAGCGTTATTGGAGCGTTTGAAGGCCGAAATTGCAAAGAAACGACCGCATATGGCAAAGAAAAAAATTTTGTTTCATCAAGACAACGCACCGTGTCACAAGTCAATCAAAACAATGGCAAAACTACATGAATTGAACTTCGAATTGCTCCCACATCCACCGTATTCGCCAGATTTGGCTCCCAGCGACTACTGGCTGTTCGCAGACCTGAAAAAAATGCTCGCCGGTAAGAAATTTCGCACGAATGAAGAGGTTATCGCTGAAACTGAGGCCTATTTTGAGGCAAAAGATAAATCGTTCTACAAAAGTGGTATTGAAATGTTAGAGCGGCGCTGGAATGATTGCGTTGCTCTTGATGGAGATTACGTTGACGAATAAAGCTAATTTTGAACCAAAAAAAACCGTGTGTTTTCTTTGTTAGGCCCGGGACTTTTCAGCCCATGTGTTATATATTCTAAAAAATTCGCTATAAAAAGAAAGAATAGGAAAATTCCTGCGGGATATTTACATAAAGAACTAGAAAATGCGTCAACGAGACAAAGGAGAAAGGTTAATGTGATTCAAGCTTTGTGACATAATGAAGAATGAACGTGATGTATTAAGTATTATTAGTTAGAATTTGTTTCAGGGTTCATGTAAGGTTTTTTAAATAGCTTGTACTTTATAGACAAGCTAGCAGATCTAAATAAAAAAGAATTGAAATACAAATTATCAGGATTTTACCTGAATTCCAAAGGAATCATGTAAAAAATAATAACAGAACAACAGTAGACATCAATACTCTATAATCCAAAAAATAGTTTTCTATATTCATATGAATCATTTTTCAGTAATTTTTCAAATGAAATAGTATTACATGGGGTGAAAACATTTTTAAACTGAGTTACACTACTTTTGGTTTTTGTAAAACAATGGAACAATCTCGTGGGTTGATTAAACATTGTTTTTTGATAGGCAAAAGAATGGTTTGAGCAGTGTTATGGCACATCTGCTCCGTCGAAAGCAACTACTTGTCGATGGTTTAGTGAATTTAACGATCACCAATATGGTTTTCGTAAACATAGATCAACAGGAGATCTTCTGACTTATGTAACACATGTGTGGAACAACGCAATTGAACACTTTGGAGAATCTCGAGCGGTTGCTCTTGACATATCCAAGGCATTCGACCGTGTTTGGCACGATGGACTGTTGGCTAAGTTGCGCTCTTATGGTATGTCTGAAAGGTTCTGTTTGTGGCTCTCATGTTTCCTCAGAGAGCGTTCTTTACGAGTGGCGGTCGACGGATTTCTTTCTAACACCCTCACTATCAACGCTGGTGTGCCCCAGGGCTCCATACTGCCTCCTACTCTCTTTCTCATTTACATTAACGATCTGCTGGAAAAGACCGGGAATCCAATCTATAGCTTTGCAGATGACAGTACGCTTGTCTCTTCATTCACCTTGAACGCTCGGACATCGGCTGCTCAGGCGAATATCCGCAGACAGCAGGAGGTCGTTCAACTTAACAAAGACCTGGAAGAAATTCTATCTTGGGGTGACAGTAACCAAGTGGAATTTAACGCTACAAAAACCCAAGCGGCAGTTTTTTCTAAAAAAGTTAACGTTGCTGAACCCGACATAGTTATGTCGGGGCACTCCATTCCCTTAGCATCGTCGCTCAATTTGTTGGGCGTTAGTTTGGGAGCAAATATGTCTTGGCATGAACATGTTGCAGGCATAGCAAGGAGAGCTTCTCAAAAGTTGGGAATATTATTTAGAACCAGAAAGCTTTACACCCCACAACAACTGTTAATTCTTTACAAAGCCCAAATTCGACCAACTATGGAATACTGCTCCCACGTTTGGGGCTCCGCTTCCAAACATACACTGCATTTGTTGGATTCTGTTCAGAGAAGAGCGGTCCGTCTGATTGGGGACCCGGAACTGACCGGCGGCCTTGTTTCGCTGGAACATCGAAGAACGGTTGGCGACTTGAGTCTGTTTTACAAGTATTTTCATGGAAAGTGTTCGAAGGATGTAGCCCGCTTAATTCCTCCCAAAGCGGTGCATGTTAGAAATACACGTCGCGCTGGTGCTTCGCATCCGTATGAGGTTCAGCTTGTTACTCCGCGTACAACGCTTTTCAAGCAATCTTTTATATGGAGAACGTCATCCCTTTGGAATAATTTGCCCAGCGCTGTGTTTCCCACCGAGTACAATTTACAGCGATTCAAGAACAACGTGAATCGCTTTTTCCGCACTCGTGCCGCTCCTGGAGCGCTTTAGGGACTTCCCTGCAGCACGTGT
Organism: Pachyrhynchus sulphureomaculatus; assembly: GCA_019049505.1. Lineage (NCBI taxonomy): Eukaryota > Metazoa > Arthropoda > Insecta > Coleoptera > Curculionidae > Pachyrhynchus > Pachyrhynchus sulphureomaculatus. The sequence continues at coordinate 251,392,771 of CM032447.1, forward strand.
GCTAGACCAATAAAAAAAAAAATGCGATCGTACAAGCACCGATGCTGCACCACATTCCGGGCGTCCAAATGAGGCGGTCATTCCAGAAAACACAAAAAATCCACCATATTGTTGAAAATGAGCGAGATAGACAGTTACATTGTGAAGATATCAATAGAACGTGTGAAGCATATTTTTTATATGAAAAGGCCATGCACACTATCACAATTGATCAAAAACAGCAACGTGTCGAAGATTCAGAACGCTAATTAGCACTGTTTCGGCGTAACCCAAAGAAGTTTTTGTTTCGATTCGTAACAATCCACCACTACACGCCTGAATCCCACAGGCATTCGCAGAGTGGCTGCAAGCGCATGAAAGCCGACCAAAGCGTCCTAAAACACAAACATCAGCTGGAAAGATTTTGGCAAGTATTTTTTGGGATGCGCATGGAATAATACTGATCGACTGTCTTGAGAAGGGGCGAACAATCACCGAAGACTATTATCTTATTGGGCTATGAACTGCTTCCTTATCCGCCATATTCACCAGATCTGACTCTCAGCGATTATTACCTATTTCCAAATTTGAAAAAGTGCCTCCAGCGAAAGATATTTGGCTTAAACGAGCAAGTCGAATGGGAAATTGAGGCTTACTTTACAGAACTGGACAAATCATACTTTATAAAAGGTATGAAAATGTTGAAAGATCGCTGGAATCAGGGTATCGCTCTTTAAGGAAACTATGTTGAAGAATAAAATCGGCCCTCGAACCTGATCCGACTAGCGACGTGCAGATCGGCCTCTAGGTCTACGTCCGTTTATTTTTCCTTCTATGACTGCATATCGTTATTCCGCCTAACTATGCGGCCAAAATATCGCAAAATTTTTTCATGGATGGTGTCAGTTATTCTTTTAGCTATTCCTAGTTCTAAAATCGAAATATTAGCTATGTCCGCAGTCGATGGAATACGCCGTAAAACTACTGCGCAAACGCGATAACACCACATCTCAAACCCCTTGAGTCTTGAGCGATCCCTTTCTTTCAGCGTCCATGTCTCTGCCGCATGTAGTAGAATGGAAAAAAACTAGATAATGCAAAATGTTGTTTTAATTAAATTGCTATCGCGATCAATTTCTGTTAGTTTCACGACAGCATGACGGGCAATCTCTACCTTTTGGTGTATTTCTAGCTCGCAACTTCCAGAATTTATAATTAGAGGGCCCAAATATATAAATGTCTCAACAACTTCATAGTTAAAAACGTTTGTGATATTGTGTTTGTTACTGTTGTCGCTATCTATGATCATAACCTTGCTTTTAGCCTGACTTATCTGGAGACCCAACAACGCGCTCCTCTGCTGCAATTGTAGCATGATATGCTCAAGGTCTTTGATATTTTCGGCGAAGATAGCAGTGTCATCAGCGTACCTCAGGTTGCTTATACGCCTTCCATTTAATGAAATGCCCCCATCATAGTTTTTCATAGTTCTCCTCATGATATATTCTCCATAGACGTTCACAAAAATAGGGGACAATATGTAACCCTGATGAACTCCAGAATAGGGTTCCGATAGGGCATGATTCACCCGGATTTTCGCCGTACTATGTTTATAGACTTCACTGTTAATGTACGAAAGACGGAATGGAACTGCCATACCATTCAATACTATTCAATACCTCCCGAAGACAAAACCACCTGACCGAGTCAAAAGCACGCTGATAATCAACAAAATAGATGTACAGGGTGATCATTTTCCATAAATCAGGGCAGGGCATCTAAGAACAATCAACCTGTACATTAAAACATGATATTCTTGAGTTTTTTCAATTAATGGACGTAAATTCTGAATATGCTCCCGAGTGCCTTTACTCTTTACGAATCCCGTTTATTCTTCGTCTATTTGTGAGGAGAGGTACGGTCTCAAACTCTCGTTTAATATGTACAACATTACTTTGCTTGTATGACTTATAAGTGCAATAATGCGATAGTTTGTGCACTGAAATGAAGACCCTTTTTTGTGAAGAGGAACAAAGATGGATTCGTACCTCTCTGCCGGTCACCACCCTGTTTCCCAAATTTTTTGTTATGTAAGGCCTAGATATTATACCATTTCTAAGTTTATGGATAACACATTGTACTTCTAACTCGTTGGTTCAGACAATTAAGGACTTGACCGGATTCGGACAAAATTTTTATTAGGTCTCAAATACTTTTGGCCAAGGCTATATATATATATATATATATATATATATATATATATATATATATATATATATATATATATACATATATAGTTTTTTGTTGCACTTCAACACAAAGGGCTACTTTAAGTACACAGTGTTTTTTTTTTTAATTTATTTGAAATTTTATTCTAAAGTAACGTGTAATAAAGGCAGAAAATTATCAGTTTTTGTTACATAAGTTACTAAAATATTAATTCTTATAAATAACCAATTTTAAGAAAATTTTAACAAAAATATAAATTATCAACAATCAAGAAACAATTTACGTCATAAACCACAATTAATCTCTCTCCAAACCTGTTCACTGCAACCCACATTGAATTGCTAAATTCAATAAATAAGGTATCTACACATTTTGCGTGCGTGCCCAACATACCATTGAAATTTAATCAATTGACGCAAGTTTAACCAGATCTTTTTTGTCAACCTACAATGTCGGAACAATAGAAATTTTTTTAATAAATATATTGAAACAACATTGAGAAACCTTTCTGTTACGTGTTGACGAAAAATGAATGGTAGTTTTATTTTTAAAGAAGTTCACTTCTGCAGGCTTACTATTTTTGATAAATCCTCTTAATAAAAATGTGTACATAAGTTGGTTTTATATTGCTGATTCATTTTAAAACCACTGAAAAATTTCAAAGTAATTTAAAAGTCCTATGATTTATAGGTGTGCATTTAAAAAAAAAACAGGTTGTTAAAAAATGTAAAATAGTTTCATTGTAACTTTAAGTAACTCTCATTACCGTTGAAATGGGTCATTATTGCCTGATGATGTGTTGACATCACTACGAAATCGGTAGCAATGTACTACAGTTAAATACGAAATTTGGGAAATTATATACAAGATTCTATTGTATTGTTTCTTCCCATTTCCACATTCCATTAACTTTCGAAAATATTTTATATACACACTGTTTTTTTACACCACTTGATTTTTACGTTATATTCTTCCTATGTGTAAAGTGCTTTTAAAATGCCCTGCAGATCGCATTATCCGATGTAATTTATTCAGATATAAACAATTTTGTTTGGCTAAATAGAAAATTTTTTACGCTGAGTGGAAAATTTAAAAATGTGCCAATTATAAATTCACTGTAAGCACCATTAAATTCTATTTTAAGTAGTTTTTTCCGTAAACCATTAAATCCGACTTGGCCGGAGTAATTTATAACGAAGTATTGTCCTTTAAATTGCATGAATACTTAATTTCATAAATATGGAGTTGGTAGTGATTATTATTGTTACGAATTTCCTAGGTACATGCGGACTAGCTAACTCTAAAAATCCATATTTTACGTAACAACTTTTTCTAATATTTAACTTCGTTCCTCCAGCCAGTTTTTTAGCCTTAAGGCTAGAGTAAGGCCCTATCAAATAGTCCAACTTAACGAAGTCACAACTAAAGAACAAAAAATCCTTAAGCATACATACGGAGGTCGTTCTAAAAGTTCTCGGCCTAACACAGATATATCGCAAAGATGATTACGATATTTGTTAACTGTTAACTACTAGATGGTGCGCTGATGAGTTTCAGACATGTGTGTTTAGTTGTCTTTTTGTAGCATTTGTGCAAACAAACAAGTTTTAACATTTTTTAAAAAATTGATAAAATTATATCATTATCTTTTTAATAGAAACAAATATCTAGTAGCACTCCTAACATGCACCGCTCTGGGAGGAATTAAGCGGGCCACATCCTTCGAACACTTTCCATGAAAATACTTAGGCTCAAGTCGCCAACCGTTCTTCGATGTTCCAGTGAATCAAGGCCGCCGGTCAGTTCCGGGTCTCCAATCAGACGAACAGCTCTTCTCTGAACAGAATCCAACAAATGCAGTGTATGTTTGGGAGCGGAGCCCCAAACATCGGAGCAGTATTCCATAGTTGGTCGAATTTGAGCTTTGTAAAGAATTAACAGTTGTTGTGGAGTGTAAAGCTTTCTGGTTCGAAATAATATTCCCAACTTTTGAGAAGCTCTCCTTGCTATGCCTGCAACATGTTCATGCCAGGACATATTTACTCCCAAATTAACGCCCAACAAATTGAGTGATGATGTTAGAGGAATGGAGTGCCCCGACATAACTATGTTGGGTTCAGCAACGTTAACTTTTTTAGAAAAAACTGCCGCCTGGGTTTTTGTAGCGTTAAATTCCACTTGGTTGCTGTCACCCCAAGATAAAATTTCTTCCAGGTCTTTGTCAAGTTGAATGACTTCCTGCTGTCTGCGGATATTCGTCTGAGTAGCCGATGTCCGAGCGTTCAAAGTGAATGAAGAGATAAGCGTACTGTCATCTGCAAAGCTGTAGATTGGATTCTCGATCTTTTCCAGCAGACCGTTAATGTAAATGAGGAAAAGAGTAGGAGACAGTATGGACCCTTGAGGTACACCGGCGTTAATAGTGAAGGTGTTAGAAAGAATGGAACATGGAAAAGTAAATATATAAATGCAGAAAATAAAGTAAGAATATACAAGACCTCTGTGAGACCAATTTTATCGTACGCAGCGGAAACCCGTGCAGAAACCAGTAAAACCAAAAGTATCATGAAAACGACCAAAATGAAAATACTACGTGCAATAAAAGGGATAACACTAAGAGATCAAATACGCAGCAACGACATAAGAAATGAACTTCATGATGGGTTAGAACCAGAAGATGACAATGGAGGGATCACGTGGACAGGAAGACCCCAGATACGATTGCTAAATGGGCAAAAAACCACACACCAAACAACAGAAGATAACCTGACAGACCTCCTAAAAGATGGAAGGAAAGCTGGACGCCGAGATCTCAAGAAACGCCATAAAAGTACAGGCGAAATCAATCAAGAACTGGACGAAGTCCCAAAAGAAGAAGAAGAAGAAGGATAAAATTATAGTGCCAACTGTTATAAAATACTTCATTTTAAAAGGTTTAACTCCTCCGGATATTCAAAAAGAGTTTACAGATCATATTAAATGATTCTTCCCCTTCGTTTTCGACGATTAGAAAGTGGGCTGCTGAATTCAAACGCGGTCTATCTAACATTCATTCAAGATGATAAACGCTTAGGACGTCCGAAAACGACCGACAAGATTGTGACAAATTCACAATATTGTACTAAATGATCACCGATTGAAGGTACACGAGCTTGCTGACATTGTAAACATATGGACAGGCAATGTCCACCACATTTTACATGATGTCATGGGTATGAGAAAGCTTTCGGCTCGATGGGTACCGCGTTTGTTAACAGTCGACCAAAAACGCATTCGAATGAATATTTCCTAGTGTTTAGATTTGTTTAAACATAATTTTAGTGCATTTCTTTGATGTTTCATAACAGTAGATGAAACATGGATTCATCATCACACGCCAGAGGCGAAGGAGCACTCGCACCAGTAGGTGGAAGCAGATAAAAATGAGCCCAAGAAAGCAAAAACCGTTTCATCTACAGGAAAAATCATGGCTACGGTTTTTTCGTCATTCTCATGGTGATCTGTGCTCATAACTGGAGAAAGGTAGAACCATGACCTGGGAGTATTATGCTTCACTACTGCACCAACTGAAAGGTGTTATTCAGGCACAACGTCCACATCTCGCAAAAAAAAAGCGTTTTTTCATCGCGATAAAGCACGTAACACTCGTCTCGGATTGTTGCTGCAAAACTGCATATCAGTTTCTTCGAAGTGCTTCCACATCTACCGTATTCACCAGATTTAGCAACCAGCGATTACATCTTATTTTTAAAACCTGAAAAAATGGATGGCTGGACGAAGATTCAGTTAGAATCATAAAGTTAAAGTTCAGACGAAGGCTTATTTTGCAAGGTTGGATAAATCCTGTTATAACGAAACTATTAAAAAATTGGAAAGCAGGATTAAATATATTCGTTTGCAAAGTGACTATGTAGAAAAATCTTGCGTTTTCTTTGTTAGGCCGAGAACTTTTGGACCGATCCTCGTATTTCTTATATGAGCGGAAAGCTTAGAAGGCGAAAAAAAAAAAAGACAAATGAAAATTGCGGTGTTACAGAAGAATGTTATGTGGATTAGATAAGATCATAAATAAGAAAGTGCTGAATTGAGTCAAGAAAAAAAAATTGTTTCGAAAACATCCTGAAGCTATCATTTTGGGATTGAGTTTCCAAAACTAAGACATGAATGTCCTATATAAGATTGTTTAGAGTTTAGAGAACAAATCAAAAACGGCATAGTGTGTTTCTGTTTAAAATAAAATACTTAGTAGACGTCGAATATTCTTGAGACATTTTGTATGAAGAAAATATGGGTAAAGTGTTACTTCCAGTACTTCCCTTGCAAATATGTCGTTCCAGGGTAAGTACTAAATTTGATTTTCTCACTCTGAAGAACTTAATCAGCACTGCAAGTGGATTTTAGATGTAAATGTATTTTATTCACGAAAAAGTTAAGCAGATGAAGGACCTTTGCAATATTTATAAGTAAAACTTAATATTTCCTTCGACATCCTGTTTCTGTTAAAATTAATAAAAAAAATTCTAAAAACAACGCATAACACGACATATACGAAGCAACTCCGTAACCCCCTCCCCCCCTAATAGTGTTTTGCATGTTTCATTATAAATGAGTAATAACGAAAAAATAACAACATTTTTAGGTTCCTCACCTCCAAAAACTGTAAAAAGGACGTATATCATGATATATATGAAGCAAACATTTTAATACGCTCGCAACCCCTTAAATGTTTGACTATAAATTGTTATATTTAAATTTTTTTATTATCTTATCCAAAAATCCATAAATAGATAAAAATTTTCGACTCCGACTTCGTTCATCCTTCTTCCCCTACAGCGGGATCGTTTTAAAAACTATAGGTTTCATTCCTAGGTCAGATGTTATACGTGTGACCAATTTGAAATCGATATCTCAACAGAAAACGAAAGACTGTACTTCAAAAGAAATGTTTACGAAGTATATTTCAGATGAACTATCGAGAGCTGTAAATCGGTGTTTATAGAGTATAAGATTTTGACACTTATTAGTATGTATATATTAAATTCGTTTATATTCATACTAAAAAATAAAGACCTCTTTGAGAATGCCGTTCACAGCCACACTTATATAACCAGACATAAGGCGAACCTGGTGCCAACAGACAGAAAGACAGACAGACCGTCGGAAACCTGACAACTATATTTTTCGTGATCTAGAGACCTTAAAACATCAAAAAATGCATAATCTTGGAAGGGTGATTTTTTTAGCAGATATAATATTTAATATTTGCCTTTGGTAAGGGAACAAAAAAGGTAATAAAATAAAAATTTATAGGTATTATTCTTCTCGGTTTCTCCTGTGTCGACTGAATAACTGATGCTGACATTTTGCTGATCATCCTGACACCTTCTTGACAGAACAGAGCTTGATCCGAGAAGTGACTTCTTGGAAAACACAAAACTATTCCGAATATTTTGAAGAAGTCACTTCTTGAAACAAACTCTGAAAAAGTCGGCAGGATCATCACCTGAACTAACTTGGACCATCAGCATCATTTATTCAACCGACACAGGAGAAATCCAGAAGAATTAGACCTATAAGCTTTCTAACCTGTAGAAGTTTTCCATCAAAAAAATCTAGTTGATACCAGTTAACTATCGTATTTAGATTTTTCTTACATTTATAGTTGTTTCTGCGATAAATCTTATTCAGGATATCCTGTACATACAAATGTACGTATATTTTCTTATTTCCACGATTTTAAATTCCATATATTCGAAACGGCTTTTAACTGCTAATTCGAACTCTGAAGCCGTTGTACTGCCCAACTTTAACCTTAGCAATAATAACTATTATTTAGCCGGTCTTGAGCAAACTTTGTGAAATATTACGGCAACCATTGTTCGGAAAATTTACCGTAACTGGTTAAGTTTGTAGATTGGTTTAAAATTAGAATAGAGTTTACGATTTAGTAGTAAAGTAAAATACTTACTGCGAAACTATTTGCCGAGAAAATATTAAATACACTAAAGGTTCTAAAAACACAACGTGTTTTATCAATAACAAAAAGTTGTGAATACTTTTTTTCTTATCAAATCTAAAGTATTACACAAATACATATCCCTGGATAAAAGAACAGGTTTATTCTTCATCCATGGGTTTTTTTCTCAAAATTAAGAAGATATACATATGTTATTTCGTTGAATATTTGAATTTTACATAAAACTAAGAAATATGAAGTAGTACAATGACATGGTTTTACGGTTTCCAATCATATACTAAAAACCATTTTATATACAAAAATAAACAAATTTAATTTCGTACGGTAAACAATGGTTATTGCCAGCCTCACAAGACTATATTTTACAGTCGGTTAACTAAGAACTTGTCGTGTTCATTAAAAAATGTACTTATTTAAGTTTTTTACATAATTCGACAGTAAAAGATTGTCATTAAAATGTTAATGATTCAGTAGTTCGTCCAAACGCCAACAGCGTCTGGCATCTTCAGGATATACTTTCGACGAGACACTTGGGGCAAAGATTTTTTTTATGGGTCTAGCACACGTGCTGCAGGGAGGTCCTTAAAGCGCTACAGAAGCGACACGTGAGCGGAAAAAATGATTCACGTTGTTCTTGAATCGCTGTAAATTGTGCTCGGTGGGGGAAACACAATTCTGGGCAAATTATTCCAAAGGAATGATGTTCTCCATATAAAAGACTGCTTGAAAAGCGTTGTACGAGGAGTAACAAGCTGAACCTCATACGGATGTGAAGTATCAACGCGACGTGTATTTCTAACAAGCACCGCTCTGGGAGGAATTAAATGGGCCACATCGTTCGAATACTTTCCATGGAAATACTTGTAGAATAGGCTCAAGTCGCTAACCGTTCTTTGATCTTTTAGCAAATCAAGGCCGCCGGTCAGTTCCGGGTCTCCAATCAGACGAACAGCTCTTCTCTGAATAGAATCCAACAAATGAAGGGCTCCAAACATGGGAGCAGTATTCCATAGTTGGTCGAATTTTGAGCTTTGTAAAGAATTAACAGTTGTTGTGGAGTGTAAAGTTTTCCAAATTGCCCGAATTTGTTGTGACAGCTGCTTTACGGTGCACAGCTTTTTACTACGAAACTTCTGTTTGATGTATGACTAACGTGACCATACGTCCCGTTCTGAACGGGTCAGTCGCGTTTTTATACAATGTGTCCCGTTGGCCTCAAGGACGTTGTCGGGACGCAGAAATGTCCTGGCAAAACTCGACACTCGAAAAAGCCCGCAGAAACAAACGCAGTATGGGCAGGCAGGATACCGCGCACCAGGCAGTGTGCGGTAATGCAACCAATCACAGCTCACAATGATTGTTGCTGTTATGAACGTAAAAAACGTACCTACTATTGCCTATTTTGTTTTAGGTTCATTTGTATAATTATCTACGCACAGACTACTTATTGACTGTGTAAAAATGGTCACATTATGTATGACCGCATGTTCTCGATTGGGTGGTTTGCATCAGCAGACGGGGATGGCTAATCTAGTGTGACAATACCGGATTCCTCTTTTCACTGGCTACACGTTTTCCTCCGATGTTTAGGAAAGTTATCCTCTTGAAGGATCCATTCCGCATTTTTATCGACAAACCACCGTTTGGCAGTTGGTACTAAAACTTTCTTGTAAATTTAGGGTATTTTTCAGCGTTCAAATTGTAGGTAAAAATGAAGAGTCTCCCAAAACCTTTTTCCGAAAGACATCCCCAAACATGGATCTTCACAGGGTGTTTCACGGTGCGCTGAACTAATCGGTTGGTAGAAATTGACCAGGCTCGTTGGGTGAAAACATAACCCCAAAATGAAGCTTAAAATTGCTCCAGTTCCGATTTATGTTTTCCTCTACTAAAGTGAGTCGTTTCTTCATGTGTTTTTTCGCTCAGGAATGGCTTCTTGAGTGTACTCCGCCACTTCAAATCGTTGGCCAGACAAACCTTTCTGCTTCAGTTTTTGCGCTCCTTGACTCAAAGTTAATTGAGGATTTCAGGAAAACATGTTAGTAATCATTTTTTCGCCATTGCCCGACACTTTTCCTCTCCAACCACGTTCTGGTAGACTGTAAACATTTTTAACTGAATATGATTTCACCCATTTGCTGATGAATGCCTTCGACATGCCCATATACTTAGCAGCTGCCGAAGACGTCATTTTCGGATCTTTTGGATGATTACATAGGAACATAACTTCGAAACGCGAAGCGTATGCAGCACTCATGTTTGATAATGTACTATCTATCTAATAAGCCTTCCATCCAGTGTCCGACATAAGCCTCCCCTTCATTTTTCCAACCCTCTCGATTCTGCGTCTTTCTGATCCATCCTAAACCAACCGTTCTTTTCAGGTCATATTCCCATTTGTTGTCTGTTTCTTGATGGCTCATTTTGTGACTTGCCCATCTCTATCTCAAACCTGCTACCTATTCTCTTATGTCTATCACTTCGATCGATTAGAAATGAATCTCTTTCCACAAAACCTTGCAGAGGTGCCAACAATAACCTCAAAAGAAAAGGAATTTCTTTTACCGACTACAAGTTACAGGCGACACGTTATTTACGTGTTTGCTATAGAATATCCATTGTTACATTTCTAAACACTAGATGGGCAATAAATATGAAACAAAATATATTGGGCAAGACAAAAGATATTCTTTGATTTTTTTTTCTAATATGAACAATGTTTAATTATAAATTTTCCATAGCAGAGCGTACTAATCAATATAATAAATTCGCAACATAAATTATTAACCCAATACGAATCTGTATGAGGCTACACATTCGAGAACCTTGTAGGTTTGCAAGTATCGTTTTCTCGCAACGACAGCTCGCAAGTAACCAGTTATATTTTTTCTTATTTTTTTGGCAATGTACCACAAATTGTAATTGGTCACTCCGAGTACACGTCCTAACACGGCATGATCTGTGATTTTTATCTTTATAAGATCAGAATCAGTACTTCTTGCAGTACATCATGTGTGGCACGACACAAAGCGCGTGGAGATTTTCAGTCATCTTATTTACAGATATCTATTTATGAAACCACATATAACACAAAATTTACAGTTTTATACACCATAAACAAATATACAAAAATATATTATGTATAGTATCTACGGAAAATAACGGTAACTTACCTCCTAGCGTCGTACCATTCACCGACGTACTAACTCCAGCGGCAGCTGCGCCGTATAGACTCTGGGCGCTAGCTGCAGCACCGTATAAGCTCGCTGCAGCTGCGCCTTGGGCAGTACGCCCAGGTGCTGCCCCTGGGGGAACCAACACGGGAGCAGCCGGGCTGACCAAACGCATGGGCGCGTGCCCATTACGCATGGCAGCGGCAGCTGCAGCCGCAGCACCTTGGGCGACCAGTATCGGTGCCGCACCTTGTTCATAGTAGGCAGCAGCAGGGACGATGTAACCGCCTGCTGGCACTCCCGGCTGTAATTAAAGATGACGAATGTTAAGTATTTACAGGAAAAAATGTACAGTTTAATATATAACATGTTGATTAATAAAATTCATATTTTTTATACAACATTAACAGTGGAGAAATGCAATGTCTTCTTTTAAATAAATAGAAATAATTTCAAAGCTGTATTGCACAAGATTTTTGTGCAAATTATTGAGAAGAATAAGTTTAGTAAACAATACGATACTATTTTATCGAAGTAGTGTGAAATATACATTCAAATAAACCTGAAGTGACTTCTTCGTTATAACTGCATAATTAAACTAGCGCGGAACATTCCCAAATCGGATCAGACCAACCTCCTCCTTTATGCTGATGACACCGCCATTATCACCCACTCCAGAAGTAGCCGCTTCATCACCAGCAGACTTCAGCGCCACCTCGACACCCTGAATTCCTGGTTTGACCGCTGGAGGATCAAACTCAATCCCACCAAAACTCAAGCCATCGTCTTCTCCAAGGGCAGCGGCACTTCTCATGGACATCTTCAACTCCAAGGCTCCCGTATCCAATGGGCCAAGACCATTAAATACCTGGGCATCCATTTCGACCGACAACTCGTCTGGAAGGACCAGGTCTGCACTGCAACCAACAAGGCGAAGCAACTCTACCCCATCCTGAACCGCTCCAGTAAGTTGCTCCCCCGGACCAAGCTACTAGTTTACAACTCCATCGTGAAGGCAGGCCTCACGTACGCGTGCCCCACCTGGTGCCAGCACTCCAAAACAAGGAGAGCTCAGCTTCAAGCAGTGCAAAACAAGGCCCTGAGGATGATCACGGGAGCCCCATGGTTCATGAGGAATCGTCAAATTTACAGAAATAAATTTTGCACAACTTGCTGTGAGATCAGTACATAAAGTATGAATAGTAATCCTAACGTCACATTATCAAGGCAACGAGCAATTCTTTCCATACATTATGTCTATAGTGTAAATTTTGACGATAGACAAGACTCATAAGCTTTCAGAACTTTGTTTATTTGTTCTGTAAAATACCGTTCTCCACGACGTAAATAACCATTTTACAAATCTCTTTGAACCAAAGTGATTTACTTAGTCAAAGGAACAAAAAGAAAAATATAAATTGCACAAAGTCCCCAATTATTAAAATTTCAGGGTGGCAATAAATTATTTTTTAACGAGTGCAACTGTTCTTTACACTACTTCATTTACATTTTTTACATAAAAAGAGTAAAGACAATTATAAAAAAATATTACATGTTAACTTATACACACTCTATTTTATAGAAATAATTTGTCAGGTTAGTTCAGGTTGTGGTGTGTGCATTGTTGCAGATAAATTTTTATTATACTATACAGGTATTAAATTTAATATTTTATCTGCAGTATCAATTACAGGCCTTTTAGTTAACGCAAAACTTCTTACTTTTATAAAATTAACAATAAACAAAGTTAATAAAAGCAATATTAAATATCGGTGGTAATGTATTACATTAAATCGCCACGGAATTGTACTAATTATAAGATGTGAGATTAAAAATAGTAACTCTTGCGTTATGTCAGTACCCTGTCATTATCATGATCAACTATGCAGTCCATCGTCAGACATAAGCTTCCCCTAAGTACGTCCATCTTGTTCGGTTTTGGGCTTTGTTTATCCAATTGTATCCCACTAGTATGTTGCTGTCGTCAGACCACCGGGTTTGCGGGCGTCTTCTACTTTTTTTCTCATTCCAGGGCCTCCAGTTGATTACCTTATGGGTCCATCGATTATCAGAGAGTTCTGCGATATGACCCGCCCATCTCTACTTCAACTTGCTTACTCTCTCAGCTACATCAGTTATCCTAAACCTTCTTCGAATTTCTTCATTAGTCAACCTATCCCTCAACGATATTCCCAATATCCTTCTTTCCATCGCTCGTTAAGATACTTGTTGACGATTTATAATGTCTTGATTCAAAGCCCACGTTTCCGTTCCGTATGTCAATACTGGCAATACGCATTGATGAAATGTGTTCGCTTTTAGTGTATTTGGGATATTGGAAAGGAAGAAGTTCCTCAATCTGCCAAATGCCGACCAAGCCAATGATATTCTCCTTGATAAATTCGCTTGCAAGTTTTCCTCGGATATTACTATTTTTTGTCCAAAATATACGTATGAATCCGTTCTTGTGATTTTCGTATTTTCAATGTTCAGTTCTGCTTCTTTATCACAGTCGTCATTTGTCATCAACCTGGTTTTGGCGATGTTTATCTTCAGACCAATCTATCTGGACCCGTTAAGTCCATTCCAGCATTTTTTCTAATTTTTTTTGTTTTTAGATAAAGTACAATATCGTCCGCGAATCGCAAATGATTGAGTTGCTCTCCTCTTATATTTATAATTTACTTGTCCATGAAAAGATCTTCTAGCGCCAACATAAACAATTTCGACATGATGGTCTCCCCTTGACGTACCCCTCTTTTCATTTCTATCTTATTGGTGTTTTCTTTCCATACTATCTGAAATATTGCATTTTCATATATATTTTGAATAATCTGCTAGTATCTGCTGTCAATTCTACAGGGAGTCAAACGCTTTTTCGCAATCCACAAAGGCTACCCAAACATTAAAATTATACTAAAAATTATATTTGACTTTTCTATTAAGGTTCTTAATACTTAAAGGTGGTCCAATGTACTAAAGCATTTTCTAAATCCGGCTTGTTCTTTGGGTTGGTAAGCGTCTAATTTCTTTGGGAGTCTCGCAATTATTATTTTCATAAATAACTTGTACATTACGGATAGTAGGCTGATTGTTCTATGGTTGGTTAATTTAAACTTATCTCCTTTTTTGAAGAGCAAGACCACCACAGCATTATCCCACTCTCGAGGTACATCGCATATATCGAGACACTTATTATACAATATAGATAGCATTCGTAATAAGGGCTCTTCGCCCTGTTGCAACATTTCGACAAGTACGCTGTCTTCACCTGCTGCTCTTCCTCTTGCCATTTTACTTAAAGAATCTTGTATTTCGTATTTGGGGATGTTGGGAATATCTTCAGATCTTTCATTCATTACTCGTATTCGAACTGACTCACTTTTGTCTGGTGGTGTTTCAACTTTACTCTCATAAAGGTCCTTGTAGAATCTCTCTATATTCATTCGTTTAAGTTATTATTTGCTTGTTTTCATCTACTAATTTTGTTATTTGTAGTTGTCCTTCATTTAATGATCTTTGTAAAAATTTTATACCCTTCTTGTTCTCCACAGTTTCTTCAATTTTCTCACTGTTATAGTTTCTTACATCTCTTCTAATACATTTCCTTATATCCTTATTCAGAGTTGTTAACTTATTTTCACATGCTACCGTGTCTTGTTTCATTGATTTTCGTTTTTGTATTAGTTTGACCGTTTCTTTAGAAAGCTTTTTCCTCTTTGATATTTCTTGTGAGAGCTACTATACGGTGAACGATATTTTTCTATTAATTTCGTTGAGGGATGCAGTATCCTCTTTGATTTCATGTTCTTCGAGTATATACTATATACTAATTTTTATATATTAGTATATACCAGTATATACTAATTTTTCTTGTCTTCAAGTTGTGTTCTGTCTATCATTTTCATCTTTTGATTCATCATTTTTCTTCGTTCCATCCTTGTGCTAAAATTTCCACGGTGATCACTTTCCATTTTGACCCTATTAATAACTACCCGTAACCCTGTAGATAAATACAAATTTTATTATATTAGGTCGACAAATAAATTCTCGCCTTCTTTTTATCGATAGCAGAATCTATTCAAGTTGGAATTTTTTCTCACTACATTATCTTTTCCTAAGCTTTGCTTAAGCAGTTTTAAGGGAAAGATTTAAATTTTCAGGTTGATGAATGTTACCGGACGAGTTTGGGCCAATATTGAAACACATTTAACCAAAACAATCTTAAAGCACAAGTCACACATCTTTTAGGAAGTATTGATATTAAACAGAGGAAGAACATATCGCCATATCTTGTACTGTTAGCAGTTAGTGTACTAAAATAATAAATATATTTAGTAAATTTAGTACATTTGAACACCAAACAACTACTCTAATAATAAAAGTGCTACTATAATTGTTAATAGGTATCTAAAGCGGTTTTAATGGTTAAATATACATTTCCTTCTAACAATAATAATTTTAATTAATTTAAACACTCAGAACTAGCTAATGTTAATTAAAGTTGTAAATTTTGCGGGTTAAGTGGATATAAAATTAATGTAACATAGTTTAGTACTTTATTTAATAGAATAGTAAAATATATACAGGGTATTCCCTATATTAGCTACTAAGTACAGTAAGAAAGAATGGTCGCTGAGTAAGTGTGTCGATTTTAATTACGTACGTCATTGTGCTCTTCGCTTGAATTCCGAAACATGTCTAAAATAATTATAAGATTAAGTGAATAATAAGATTGTACACGCGGTATTTATATTTGCCATAACTAAACTTAACTTTATGAAATTGTTTATTACTCAATATAATACACAGACTTTACAGATGTACAAATCTTGAAATGGCATTAAAAAAAATGTTGTTTATACAATATAAACACAAAAGATTCATGACATTACCTGTACTTGCTGGGCCTGTGCCTCATTTGTTCCATTCGGTGTAAGTGGCCTTCTCGCACCATTGCTAGCTCCTTGTTGAAGGGCTGCTAAGTTCGCTGGAGGGGCTGGATATACCCAGGGGCCTACTCCGTAATACTGGGCTGGTACTCCTGCAGTTATTAGGTAAGGTTCAGCCTAAAAATAAAAAAATAAATATTAGAAATAACAATCCACGCCGTTGTCAAAATTGTTTCCGTTTAAAAGACTACCACGAATGTAGTTTTGTCATCTAAGGATACATTAGTAATGCCCAAACTAATCTATTGACATTGTTTCTAATTACTCCATTTTTCCAATAATCCCACCTGACCTATAAATATATATATATATATATATATATATATATATATATATTATATATATATATATTATATATATATATATATATATATATATATATATATATATATATATATATATATATATATATATATATATATATATATATATATATATATATATATATATAGTTGCCTTTCAGGGTATATACAAAATGAATATTAAAAAATAAAGAATTTTTGAAAATGCCTAAAAAAAATAAGGCGAAACGTCAAATAAACTAGTTTGTGTTTTCCAAAAGAACCTAAGTACCCAAGAAAAACCAATCAAGTTTATATATATATATATATATATATATATATATATATATATATATATATATATATATACATATATATATATATATATATATATATATATATATATATATATATATATATACATATATATATATATATATATATATATATATATATATATATATATATATTTATATATATACATATACATATATATATATATATATATATATATATATATATATATATATATATATATACATATATATATATATATATATATATATATATATATATATATATATATATATATATATATATTTATATATATACATATACATATATATATATATATATATATATATATATATATATATATATATATATATATATATATATATATATATATGTAGTAGTGGTTTTTCGGGTATCCCGTGTTAGCTTGAAGTCCCTTGATGGACGGTTTCGCTGATGTTTCGATGGATTCTCATTCATCTTTTTCAAAGCGTTGATCACTGGTCGGTGTCTTGGTGTTGAATGTCGAGACTAGCTCCGAGTGCGCCGGTTTTATGTGCTCGGGGGTGGCTCTATTGGTCGGACGGATCTGGCCAATAGAGGCTCGGCTTTGGCTGCGCGTTGTCGGTCCTGTGGTTCTTTGTAATGTTTGTGTAGGTGAAGTAACATATGGTTGAATTATTGTTTCTCTTGATTGGATTTGGTACTGGGATAGAATATGTTTCCAAGAGTTCGGTAAACGTTGGCTATCATCCCGATTATTTAAGTTGTTGGGCCTCTTTTCTATTTCTATGGCTTCTTACCCTAGTGGATAGGTTATCACTTTTTTGTAGGGTTCTGGTTTTGTCAAAATCGATTTTGTGGCCGGTATTGTGTGCATGTTGTGCTAGAGAAGAGGTGGTGGATTTTTGTTTTACGGCGTTTTTGTGCTCGTCTCTTCTGGCGCTAATTTTCCTGTTTGTTTGGCCTATGTATGAAAGACCGCAGTCCTGACACGGAATTTCATATACACCTTGGTCTTCTAAGGCTATAATGTCTTTTGGTGTAGGTAGATAGAATATCTTTAATTTTTTGATTCGTTGTGTAAATGGTCTCAATTTGGTGTTTTCCTAGAAGTCTTCCTATTTTGTCTGTGATGCCTTTTATATATGGGAGAAATGCTTTTGTAGTATATGTCTTTCTTTCCTGTTTGTGTTGTTTATTTAGGGCCCGCCGGATCGTGTTTTGACTGTATCCAATTGAAAGTAAAACGTTTCGAAGGAGCTTGGTTTCTTGTTGCAAATGTTTCTTGTCTGTTAGAGTGTCTGATCGGTGAGCTAAGGATTTGGCAACGGAGAAGAGTTGGACAGGGTGATGATGTGAGCTGGCATTTAAGTATCTGTTTGTAGGTGTCGATTTTCTATATACTGAGTGAGACAAAGAACCATCTAATTTTCTTTGAAGCAAGACATCTAGGAATGGTAGTTGTTCTGCTACTTCTCTTTCCATTGTAAATTTAATGTTTGGATGTATATTGTTAAGGTGTTCCAGGAACTTGTTTAAGTTGTCTTCACTGTGTTGCCATACCACAAACGTGTCATCTACGTATCGTAGCCATGTTTTCGGTTTATGTGGAGCAGTATCTAGAGCTGGTGTTTCGAAATGCTCCATGTATAGATTAGCTAGTGCTGGTGAGAATGGAGAGCCCATCGGTGCACCTTCTATTTGTTTGTATTTTTGGCCTGAATAGACGAAGTATGTATTAGCGAGGCAGTGTTTTGATAGACTGATGACGTATTCGGGCAGGTTGTATTTTATCTCTATGATAGATAGTGCTTCGGTAACTGGTACTTGCGTGAAAAGGGATACGACATCAAAACTGACAAGTAAATCATTTTTCTCTAGCTGCATGTTTTTTATGATTTGAATAAAATGTTGTGACTTTTTCACGTAAGATGCGGCTTTTTCCACATGAGGTTGCAGAGTCATGGCTAGGTGCTTGGCTGTCGGGGAACCATTGGCCAGATCCGTCCGACCAATAGAGCCACCCCCGAGCACATAAAACCTGCGCACTCGGAGCCAGTCTCGACATTCAACGCCAAGACACCGACCAGTGATCAAATCATGAGGATTTTTTGAAATCATAAGGATTTTTTGAAATGGGTGATATCTATGTATTAGATCAAAAACTTTTCAGCGTACATATTATTTCTAAGAGAGGGCATAACTTGTATTATATCGCATCGGGACATACTGCTGCTATATTCATGGTGAAGAACCATCATCAGACATCAATTTCTAGCATATGTTATTTTGCTGAAGTGTACATAAGATACTGAGCATTAAATATGTCGAATTACGTGCTAACAAAAAGATCATTTGCGGGAAGCGTTACTTTTCTTATTTAATTCGAAGAAAAGCGCTGTCGGAAACTTATGCTGATTATCTTTCATTGATAAAAACATGTGAGTACTGGTTTGGACGCTTTAAAAGTGGTGATTTCGAGACGGAAAAGAAAGAACGTCCAGGCCAGCCGAAAAAGTTTAAAGGTGAAGAATTGGAAGCATTACTCGATGAAGACCCGTGCTAAATGGAAAAAGAACTTGCAGAATCATTAGGAGTTGATCTATTTCCAAGCGCTTACATGTACTGGAAATGATTCAAAAGCAAGGAAATTGGTTGTCGTACGAATTAAAATCGAGAGACATTGAAAGGCGATTTTTTACCTGTGAACAACTACTTCAACGGCACAATCGGTGACTGGTGATGAAAAATGGATACGCTACGATAATCCAAAGCGCAAAAAATCATGGGTGAAGCCCGGCAAATCATCAACATTCTCGTCAAAGCCGATTATTCATGACTCCAAGCTTATGCTGTGCATCTGGTGGGATCAGCTGGGTGTAGTGTATTATGAGTTGCTCCAACCCAACGGGACTATTACTGGGGAATATTACCAACAACAACTGATGCAATGGAGGCGAGCGTTAAAAGAAAAACGACCGCAATATGCCAAAAGACAAGACAAAGTGATTTTTCAACATGACAACGCTCAGTTGTTGCAAAACCCGTCAAGGAAACACTAGAAGCGCTTGGACGGGATGTCCTACCTCACCCGCCATACTCACCAGACATTGCTCCTTGTGATTATCACTTGTTCCGATTGATGACGCACGGCCTGTCTGAACAGCGCTTCCATTCTTACGAGTCATTCTTTCAACGTGGTATTCATATGCTGCCATAAAGATGGGAGAAAGTAGTGACTAGCGATGGGCAATACTTCGAATAATCAATTTGTAACCATTGTTTTACAATAAAGCGATATTTTTACCGAAAAATCCCTCAAAATTAATTCACAGGGAGGTCTCTAAAGCGCTACAGGAGCGTCACGTGTGCGGAAAAAGCGATTCACGTTGCTCTTGAATCGAGGTAACTTGTACTTGGTAGGAAACACAGTCCTGGGCATATAATAATATAATAAATGGGGGATATAATCATAATCATTCTTACCTGCTGGGCATTTAAAACATACGGTCCCTGTTGTGTAAAAGCTGCTGCTGCAGCTTGTTGTTGTTGCGCAGCTGCTAAGTATTGCTGCTGTTGTTGTTGCTGCAGGAGTTGAAGCTGCGCTGCGGCTCCAGGTGTTGCTGCTTGAGTTTGCTGAGATCGGAAAAGTTGCTGAAAAAAAGTCGGAAATTAGTAAAGATTTATAAAATTACAATTATAACGCAAAGAATTTTAAAGAGTCTTTTATTTTATTATTACTGTACTTCTTATTACTAATTTTAAATACGTATTACATTTGATTTTTAATTAATAGGTTACAAAAACACTCCAAAGACGAGTCCGATTTCGAAACTCTGACGATACCTTAATGTGATTTTTTTCGGTAAGATAAAATGTCATCTAAGGCACTCCTAAGAAACCCTTTTCAATGATTAGGCTACTTTATATATCTAGATTTGACGCAGCGCACGATGAATAAAAAGCACTGCCTGTATTTTTCCTGTTTTCCCTCCTTTTCGGGAAAATTTGTAACAGCGAGCATTTCTAATCGAATTTCGATTTCTTATCTTAAAGCCATAAATAAAAATAAAATATATAGTGAAAGGAGTCAGTTCAAGGCGCATTTGTTATAGAACAGTGGAAGTTTTACAAAAGAAATAAAAAAAATAAATTTTCTGACACTTCAGTACAAAGATCATTGACTATTAATTAAAGGGTATATATGGTAACATTTTTAAATTGGATAAATCTATTAATTATGGAATATATTTACTACAAAATCATAGTTTTAAGATATAAAATTGTTTATTATTTTCTTAAAAATAAAGTAAAATCTGGAAAAATCAAAATCTCCCTATTTATTTATCAACTTATATCCTTAACTGTCTAAAATTAGTACAGTTGTTCATCAAATGGAAAATATTAACATTTTTAAAAGTCTCAATCTACAATTTTTATGTTTAGAAACTTGGTTTAAGACCTAATTTTAATTACAATATCAGGTGTACAAGTATGAAATGCGGATTTCAGACAACAGCAGTTTCCGCTATAAAGATTTAACACTGCGCCATTCTGTTGTGTCATCAACAAGTGTCAGACACGCACGAGTAATACATTGGAAAAGTGTGTGCATAGTGTTGTGTCGAAATTTATACCAAACAAAGAGCATTCGCGGACAGCATTAATTTTTTGTTTTCATTTGAAGAAAACTGCTTTTGAATCATACCGATTACTTCGAGACGCTTAGGGTGAACATGCGCCCTCGCAAGATACGTGTGAACGAGGGTTTCGGCGTTTCAAAAGTGTTGACTGTGTTGCAGACAAGGAACGTGGAAAACCGCCAAAAAAATACGAAGATGTGGAATTGCAAGCATTGTTGGACGAAGATGATTCGCAAACACTAAAAACAACTTGCCGAGCAATTGGGCGTTAGTCAACAAGCTGTTTCCAATCGGCTACGAGAGATGGGAAAGATTTAGAAGACCGGTAGATGGGTACCAGATGAGTTGAACTACAGGCAAATAGAAAACCACAAAAACACGTGTGACATTTTGCTCGCTCGGTACAAAAGGAAGTCGTTTTTGCATCGTATAGTTACAGGGGATGAAAAGTGGATTTATTTTGAGAATCCCAAGCGCAAAAAATCATGACCCAGGCGCACCATCCACGTCGACCGCAAGACCGAATCGCTTTGGCAGAAAGACGATGCTCTGTGTTTGGTGGGATCAGAGGGGCGTGATCTATTATGAGCTGTTAAAACCTGGGGATACGGTTAATACTAAACGTTACCAACAACAATTGACCGATTTGAACCGTTCGCTGTTTGAAAAAAGGCCAGAATAGCGAAAGAGGCAACACAAGGTCATTTTTCTTCATGACAATGCTCCATCACATACAGTCCCTGGCCAAATTATTAGACGCACTGTATTTTTTTTAGTAATTTTATGTTTCTTAAGAGTTTTTATGCAATAA
This sequence comes from Pachyrhynchus sulphureomaculatus, assembly GCA_019049505.1. NCBI lineage: Eukaryota > Metazoa > Arthropoda > Insecta > Coleoptera > Curculionidae > Pachyrhynchus > Pachyrhynchus sulphureomaculatus. The sequence goes on from CM032447.1 coordinate 251,415,113, forward strand.
TGGTATATTTAAACTACAATATTATTGATTTTTATTTAAAAGAATTGTTGTAGACTACATATTTGTATTTATTTTTAACATATGGCAACACTGTGTTGACAAAGTGATACATAAACGTAAATAAGTACAAACCTGTATCAGTCGCGATCGGAATCGAGTCAGGTACGGACGTGTTTCTGTGGCTTTATGGACTGTGATTGTTTGTTTAACAGTTTTATACTACTCAGTTATTAGTTTATTTTGTATGCAGTGTTTTAAAAAAGTAATTGGACTATTTTCATTATGGGTAGAAAAGGCGATCTTTCACCACGTAAAAAAGCTGAAGTGAAGGCCCTTGTGATTGCGAAAACATTGACAAACCGAGAAATATCACGAAGATTGGAGGTTTCTGAAGCTAGTGTACGACGCATAAAAAAGAAAATTGAGTCAGGGAAGGAATTAAGCCCGAAAAGAAAGAAAAGATGCGGTAGAAAACCAATTTTCACTCCACGGTCAGAGAGATGTTTGAAGAAAATTTGTGTAGAAAACAGATTTGCTACCACAAAGGTAATAAAATCACAACTCCAGGATGCTAGCGTAAATGTTTCTGAGCGCACTGTTCGAAGAAAATTGAAAGAATTAGATTTTAAGGCCTGTCGCCCCGCCAGGAAGCTCAAGTTAACAGCTGCAATGAAAGCAAAGCGCCTGAAGTGGGCCAAACAATGGCAAGACAAAGATGTGGACTTCTGGAGATCGGTAAGATACAGCAATTTAATCAATAATTGATACGTTATTATCATTTTCAGTTAAATAAAGCAAATAAACATGGAAGTTTATATATTTTTCCTATTTTTGACAGGTCTGCTTCAGTGACGAAAGCACATTCGAAATTTTGCAGAATAAAGCTCAGTATGTGCGTCGTCGTCATGGAGAAAAGTTTCATCCTGATTGTGTCGTCCCGACGGTTTAAACATCCCACCAAAGTGATGATTTGGTCAGTCATCAGCGGCAAGGGCACTGGACGTCTGTACGTCGTCAAAGGAATAATGAGGCAAGATCAGTACAAAGAAGTATTACAAAATCGGTTGATTCCGCAGCTCAGAGAATGGTTTCCAAATGGGGAACCATTCACTTTCATGCAAGATGGAGCTCCCTGCCACACTGCTCGGTCTGTTAAAGCTTTTTTGGCAGAAAAAAATATCCCTCTGTTGGATTGGCCGGGTAATAGCCCTAATATGAACCCCATTGAAAATGTGTGGGAGCTGATGAAAAGAGAAGTGGCTAAAGATGTGATTACCAACAAAACCCAGCTCCTAGAAAAGATTATTCATGTGTGGAATCATCATCCTCAAATGCAGGAGACAGTACAATCTTGCATTGATAGCATGCCGCGCAGAATTAAAGCTTTGATAGCGGCTAAAGGTGGCTCAACTAAATATTGACTTTTACTAACATTAATTTCACTTTTCTTTAAAACTTAATAAACTTATGCTTTTCTAAATTAATGCTGTTTTATTTATGTCAAATAAATAGGTAATTGATTGGATAATATAAAAATAAAAAACAAATCAATTTAAAATAATAAAACGGTACAATATCACTCGGTAATTAATATTTTACATGAAATCTTGCAGTGCGTCTGATAATTTGGCCAGGGACTGTATGATAAAATCAGTTCGTTGGAAGCACTCAGCTGGGAAGTTCTACCTCATGCGGCTTACTCACCAGACTTGGCTCCTTCCGATTACCACTTGTTTGCATCGATGGGTCACGCACTTGCTGAGCAGCGCTTTGGTTCGTACGAAGATGTGAAAAAAAATGGCTCGATGAATGGTTCGCAGCAAAAGGGAAATATTTTTACTGGCGTGGTATTCGCAAATTGCCCGAAAGATGGGAAAAATGTATAACAAGCGATGGAGCATACTTTGAATAAAGCACTTTATCATTCTTCCGAATTTAACATGTTTTTTTACAAAAAAAATCCGCATTTCATACTTGTACACCTTATAATTTTTCTTTTGGTTATTTTTTTCTTCGTATAAAGCGGGTTTAAACAGAGACTGACCTTTTGCTGATTTAAATTATTTACTCTGATTGATCAAGAACGTGACGTCATCTATTAACGAGACCATTGCAGCACCATTAAAATTGACGCAATAAGAGTAAACTAAGATGTCGGTTTTATATATGCTTGTATAATCTAAATAATAGTAAGTGACAAAAAGTATATACTATACACTGAGTGTGTAGTTTCAGTTTTCTAACAAATATTATTATGTAAAAGTAATAACTACATATTTCATATTAGAAAAATTTTTTATTAAGACTTCTCGCAAAATAGGAAATACCGTAAAAACTGTGAAACCAATAAAAGGTGTTCAATTATAATCGTTTTAAATAACAAAATAAAAGTTCTGCGCGCTCTTAATTACAAGCACCCCCCAATAAATAAAAAAAACATCAGTAGTTAAAATTTTAACGCGTTTTATAAAATGTATCTCATAATATATTAATTTTTTCGGCATAATCTCCTTCTACAATCATACACTGCAGGAAAGTATTGAGTATTCGTGAAAAAATTACAGTTCAAAATCTTGGCTCGATAACTCTCGAATGATATGCGATATCAATTTAAACCAATTTCGCAAATGCGTTCCATCACACCTTCATCCAGGCTTGGGACAGGTCTTTGAAATTTGGAGTATGCTTAAAGGCAAACAGGCTAAGTACAATAATAAGATTATATATATATATATATATATATATATATATATATATATATATATATATATATATATATATATATATATGAGGCTATGAGCGCAATAGTGGCCTAACCCACAAGCATCCCTATTGGAGATAAATGCAACTTCTTTTTTTGTAATATTTTTTGCAAATTTTTCTCAGTAATAAGTTCTGATAATCAACAATTTTGTTTTTTTCTGTCATAAATAATTGCTATTGTTGTAATTTTGGACTACTTAAACATTAAATTTTCAATAGAATAATAAGGAATGTGGGTTAGGCCACTGTTGCGCTCATAGCCTCATATATATATATATATATATATATATATATATATATATATATATATATATATATATATATATATATATACGTATATATAAGAAAAAACGCATTTGCAAGTTTGACAATGGAATTAAAAAATGAAAACAAACATCTCATTATCTCAGAAATTCTTGCTCGCAGCAGCATTTACCAGAGCTTTTTTAGGCAGGAAAAGACGGAAAATACGAATATTCGATTAAAAATATCATACTGAGTGATATAAAAAAGTCATGACAATTTAAAAGTATACACAATGCAATAAGTGGCGTCTCCTACAATTTACAACAAAACAGTGAGCCGATTTCGATTTCTCATCTCAGAAAACCTCATAGCACCGAATTTTTTACAAATAGTACAATTATTAAGAAAGCTACTTAGGAAAAACGAAAATAAAAGTATAACTTTGACACCCTGTATCTTAAAAATTACGAAGTTTTGGACTAAATGGACATATTTTCATTACAGAAATCAACAGTAACTTTATGTACACGGAATACTGGGACACTCTGTATATATGATTATATATACCATCCATATATATATATATATATATATATATATATATATATATATATATATATATATATATATATATATATATATATATATATATATATATATATATACGAGGCTGGTTTGAAAAGTCCGTGCAAAAATAAAAACTACTTATGTGTTTGGCGTAAACCTTTTTTATTTTTCGACATAGTCTCCTTTTAGGCTTATACATTTCGTCCAACGATGTTCTAGTTTGTTGATCCTTTCCGAATAATAGGATTTGTCCAAGTCTGCAAAATATCCATTAGTGTCTGCAATCACCTCCTCGTTTGAATAAAATCTTTGTCCCGCCAGCCATTTCTTCAAATTGGGGAACAAATAGTAGTCCAAGGGAGCCAAGTCTGGAGAATAGGGGGGATGTGAAACGAGTTGGAATCCTATTTCCATTAATTTTGCGACCACAACTGCTGAGGTGTGTACTGGTGCGTTGTCGTGATGGAAAAGGACTTTCTTGTGGGCCAATCGCGGGCGCTTTTCTTGCAGCTCGGTTTTCAAACGGTCCAATAACGATGAATAATATTCACCTGTAATAGTTTTACCCTTTTCCATACAGTCGATGAGGATTATCCCTTGCGAATCCCAAAAGACAGTCGCCATAACCTTTCCGGCCGAAGGAACGGTCTTCGCCTTTTTTGGTGCAGATTCCCCCTTGGTAACCCATTGTTTAGATTGTTGTTTGGTCTCAGGAGTATAGAAATGTATCCATGTTTCATCCACAGTGACGAAACGACGCTTAAAGTCCTCCGGATTCTTCTGGAACAGCTGCAAACCATCCTTGCAACACTTCACACGATTCCGTTTTTGGTCAAGCGTGAGCAATCGCGGCACCCATCTTGCGGATAGCTTTCTCATGTCCAAATGTTTATGCAAAATATTATGTACCCGTTCAGTCGAGATGCCCACAGCACTAGCAATCTCACGCACCTTAACTCTTCTGTCATCCATCACCATATCATGGATTTGATCAATGATTTCTGGAGTCGTAACCTCCACAGGCCGTCCAGAACGTTCAGCGTCACTTGTGCCCATATGGCTAGTCCGAAAATTTTGAAACCACTTATAAACTGTTCTAATCGAAGGTGCAGAGTCACCATAATGTTTATCAAGCTTCTCTTTAGTCTCCTGAGGTGTTTTGCCTTTCATAAAGTAATGTTTAATCACCACACGAAATTCTTTTTCGTCCATTTCTTGAAAATCACTCGACTTCCTTGATTCACACGAATGCCAAACACAAAGAAATAGACCAATATGGCTGAAACTTGGTGTGCGTTCATTCAAGAGATGCTACTAACTAAACATGACCTCGATACGCACCGGTGGTGCCATCTCTTGGACTTTGCACGGACTTTTCAAACCAGCCTCGTATATATAATGCCTAATAAGGGGTTAACGAAAATGAAATTTTATTTTTTTTAATAAAGGTCTCGCAATTCTCTACCAAATGTGGTAAAAATCTTTCAATTTTTTTTTCAAAATGACCGAAAAAAAAAAACGCATATATTGTGTTATTTGATTGATAATCAAATGTTAAAAAAAAACGGTCAAAATAAATCCAAAAAATTTTCTTTTAATGGCATCGCAAAGCTGGTGTTAAAATCTAAATTTTGGAAAAAAAGGTCCATTTTGGACCAGATGACATAAAATGGTGGGCAATTCAAATTTTAAATAACAAATTCAACTCTGCCCACTCGGTTCAATATTTTTGTACCAAAATTTCAGGGTATTTTTGCTATAACAAAAGACATATTTTCTGAAAAGTTTCGAGCCGATCGGTTCACTTACTCGATCTGTACAATAAAATGAAAAAAAAAACAGTAGTTCGCCTGTTTTTTTTCAATTTTGTAGGTTACGTACGCACTTAAACGACTTAAAACTAAGGAGGGTATTTTAAGCTCAAAAACGCGTTCTGAAAACTTAAACTGTTTATAAATAAAAGGGTACAAGTTTTTTGAGGTCCGAAACTCAGGACAATACTCCTGGCGATACCCCAGAGAGGATAAAATCATAATATTGCTGTATCTACCCCGTGTAATTTCAAATGCTTTTTTTACTGCGCTATAATACTATTTACTTTCTTCTTTATTAGTTAAAACTATGCACGATAGTTTTACTTCATTAGACCAATAATATAGCGAAAGTCGATGAATCATTGAATATTTACATTCAATCAGTTTCCAGTCGTCCTTTTTTCAATCTGCTTCGACATCGAGTATCCTGCCAATCAGTGACAGAGAGGCGCCTAGGCCGCGCAAGATTTGGCACTACAAATCTGCTAAATGGGAAGATCTCATGGAATACTTTCGAACTTTCCCTTGGATGGACGTTTGTTTTCGATTCGATAACCCATCTGACTGCGCCAGGGAGGTCTCCGATGTTATTTTGGCTGGTATGGAAGCTTACATCCCTTTTTCGAAGAAATGCTCCTCCAACGGCAAGCCTTGGTTCGACCGAAAATGCAAAGAAGCTGTTGCTTCTAAACATATTGCATACCGACAATGGCGTGAAAATCCGAACACCGTAAATCGAAACATCTTTGTTCCTGCCCGGAACAGATGCAAGGGAATTATCGACGAAACCAAGGAGGCACACAATCAACGAATTAGAAACAAACTTCTCGCTTGTCCCAACAATTCCAGGTCCTTTTGGGCAGTCGCTAAGGCAGTTAGTCAAAATTTTACCAAATCCACCATACCACCACTCACACGGCCAGATAATTCCATTGCAACCACACCTGTTGAGAGAGCGAACTTGTTCGCTGAACTTTTTGCTTCACATTCTACTGTCGATTTCCAAGGAAAAACACCACCTACTATTCCCATATTGCAGTCAAGGATGCCCGATGTTGTCTTCAGACAGCGCATCATAAAGCGTATTTTAATGAAGCTAGACACCAAGAAGGCTTCTGGCGCTGACGGAATACCTGCCATAGTTCTCAAAAACTGTGCAAGCGAACTAACACCAGTTTTCTGTAGACTTTTTAACCTATCCTACAGAAAGGAAATATTTCCGTCCTGCTGGAAATGTGCCACGGTTCAGTCGATACCTAAAAAAGGTAAGAAGACCTTGCCAAATAACTACCGACCAGTTGCACTACTTTCAATAATATCGAAAGTCATGGAAAAGGTTATCAATGAGCATCTTCTAAAATATCTTGAACGATTCAATATTATTAGCGATCACCAATATGGTTTTCGTAAACATAGATCAACAGGAGATCTTCTGACTTATGTAACACATGTTTGGAACAACGCAATTGAACACTTTGGAGAATCTCGAGCGGTTGCTCTTGACATATCCAAGGCATTCGACCGTGTTTGGCACGGTGGACTGTTGGCTAAGTTGCGCTCTTATGGTATGTCTGAAAGGTTCTGTTTGTGGCTCTCATGTTTCCTCAGAGAGCGTTCTTTACGAGTGGCGGTCGACGGATTTCTTTCTAACACCCTCACTATCAACGCTGGTGTGCCCCAGGGCTCCATACTGTCTCCTACTCTCTTTCTCATTTACATTAACGATCTGCTGGAAAAAGACCGGGAATCCAATCTATAGCTTTGCAGATGACAGTACGCTTGTCTCTTCATTCACCTTAAACGCTCGGACATCGGCTGCTCAGGCGAATGTCCGCAGACAGCAGGAGGTCGTTCAACTCAACAAAGACCTGGAAGAAATTCTATCTTGGGGTGACAGTAACCAAGTGGAATTTAACGCTACAAAAACCCAAGCGGCAGTTTTTTTCTAAAAAAGTTAACGTTGCTGAACCCGACATAGTTATGTCGGGGCACTCCATTCCCCTAGCATCGTCGCTCAATTTGTTGGGCGTTAGTTTGGGAGCAAATATGTCTTGGCATGAACATGTTGCAGGCATAGCAAGGAGAGCTTCTCAAAAGTTGGGAATATTATTTAGAACCAGAAAGCTTTACACCCCACAACAACTGTTAATTCTTTACAAAGCCCAAATTCGACCAACTATGGAATACTGCTCCCACGTTTGGGGCTCCGCTCCCAAACATACACTGCATTTGTTGGATTCTGTTCAGAGAAGAGCGGTCCGTCTGATTGGGGACCCGGAATTGACCGGCGGCCTTGATTCGCTGGCACATCGAAGAACGGTTGGCGACTTGAGTCTGTTCTACAAGTATTTTCATGGAAAGTGTTC